>CM030365.1:202683516-202774159 GCA_017893485.1 Hemerocallis citrina
ACAGAACAGAGTTTCTAATCTTTTCTGCCAGTTACAAGTTATGAACCTAGTACATATCAAGTATTCAGTAGTACCTTCTTTCAAGGATTCCAAGTGTCTGGCCATTTCAGATGTTTCATGGCCTTAGAGATTATATTTTAATGCGTGGATTGTGTAAATCACCCTAGGGAAAAACTTAAAATAAATGCGCAAATTAAAAAGATAAAGTTAGAGAAAACAAACTCAGTAAAGAGGCGAGACATAGCGATTGAAGTGGTTGGGCCCCGGGCTTTATCTTCTACCCCCTTACCCACAGGCATTCCACTATATTTAAATCCTGTACTGTGAGTCTTAGATTCAGGTCAAGTTCTTGTTACAGCCACAAGAGTAAGCTGCCTCGATCCGAATCGAAAAGAAAATGGAAAAGCAAGACCGTAGTCTTGACAAAGAAAACAATTAAAGTGTTATTCTCTCTTGATCTTTAGTAAATGATAAGTTCAGAAGAATTGAGTCAAAAGAGATGAAAAAAATACTATTCATCCCTCTCTTTATATAAGAAATCAGAATATTTATTTTCAAAATAAAATTATTCATTCTTTTTTGACAGTCGACCGTCAATTAATCACGAGAAAGTTGAGAGAAATTGACAGTTGACCTTGATCAATTTCAACTTAGTTTGATGGCCGGTCAAATTATGTGGTCGACCGTTAGTTCAGAAGGGTAATTTTTAGGGGAATCAATAATATATCTTTCCGAACTTATTATTTGTCAAGGATCTATTTACATAATATTTCTCACTAAAATAAGAATTAAAAAAATTGGTTCTTGATATGCTTAATTCTTGATGATTTGCACATTTCTTTTTCTTGTTGAATTCTTCTTGATTTGATTTTTTTTATATCGAGCATTATTCTTTCTCCATATGATCTCATTTTACTTTATCATTAAATGCTGAAACATGTTTGTTTTGAACTTTGAATTTCATCTTATTCCTGTGTACACACAAAACATTGGATCAACAGATTGCTTGGTTGAGTGAGAGTGGTGAGTGTATACTTGAAGAAGTAATGATGGAATTACAATTAGGTGCATCAAATTCACCTATCTTGGAAGTGTTCCATTGGCACTTGAAAATTAGAGTTCTTTGCTCAAATCTTTTTTTTAGGAGTAATGAACTGCCCCCAGCGTTTCATTAACCAGAAATTAATAAAACATTTTCTGCAAAGAGATACAAACAAAGCGATAAAAGGAGAATTAGAGATCACCCGACAGCGACTTTACAAAGCCAACCACAAAAAACTTGAATTAGGGAGAAAACATGACTTCCAAGTTACCATTACTCCACTCAAACTATGATTAGCAATGACTCTCCCGATGCGAAATGTTCCACCAAACATATCTTCGCTCAGACCTTTTTTTTTAATACCATAAAAAGGTGAGCCAGAGAAACCCCCGTGTTTCATTGAAAAGTTTTTAACAAAATGCACAATCAAGAACCGGAAAATGATGTTCATGTAACCCCACACGTGGGCCATGATACTCATACTCCACCAAAAAGAGACCCCATCCCGTACAAGGTAGATCCCACCCAAATGAACATAAGAGACAGTCCATTACAAAACACTTCGAACGCCTCAAGCATCGAAACAAGACAAAATAGTTCAAAGTAACTCCATAACCACTCGATACTAGTCAACCTCGCTCTGCCGATCACTCCTCCTCTGTTGACTCTTCCCTTTCTTCTGGCTCTGCATCACTTATAGGAGCAATGATGTCTGCATACATCTCTTTGACCTTCTTTGTTGAATCCTCTCCTGTCGATTGAGACCAGAATATGATATTAGAAATAATTTTGAATAACAATTGTTGATGCATGATGTGTCTGTGAGTTATTCGAAAAATTCTATTATTCCGCTCTAACCATATTCCCCAGCAGATTGCCGCTACCCCAATACCCCAAACATCGATGCACTCTCTATGAACATGACAGTCTTTCCAGTTTCCCTAGATGTCTTGCATAGTTGCTGGAAATGGGCCGACAATGCTAAGTCTTTGTAGAAAATCTGTCCATATAGGCCTAGCAGAATCACATGCAAGAAGTTGATGATTCACTGATTCTCTATCCATCCCACACATAACACACTGGCCCGGCCCTTGCCACCCTCTCCTAGCCAAGTTATCCCATGTTAGAATCACGCTTCTACTTGCCAGCCAATAGAATGCCCTAACCTTCAGTGGGACTTTAACCCTCCATACTGGGTCTATAGCCCTAATACCCCCATCGTTTAACCGTTCATATGCCGACCTGACCATGAAAATGCCCCCTTTTTCTGACTCACAGTGAACTTTGTCTTCGTGTTGGTGACCTATTGGTTTTCAGTCCTGTAAGAATAGGATAATTGACTGTTTCTGTCTTCTTGCCTCACTACTAATCCTTCCCATTAGTCTAGGCTTCCAATCTTCGTTCCTCCAATTTCTATTCACCCAATCATTTTTGTCTATAGCAAATTTGTAGGCTTCCGGAAATCTTCTCTTTAAATGTATAGGGCCACACCATCTGTCATTCCAAAAGCATATAGTTTCCCCATTCCCAATGGAGAAAGTAGCACCTGATATAAAGATATCTCTGGTACGTGTCACCCCTCTCCAAAACCCAGACATAGACCTTGTATTCTTCTGTTTTCGATATACACAGCCGTCTTTGATGTAGGCCCTCTTAACAAGTATGGCCCATTTGGCCTTGGGCTTAATTTTGAGTTTCCACCACCATTTGCATAGTAGGGCTTGATTCTTCTGGCACAGGTTTATCACCCCGAATCCTCCAAATTCTTTACGTCTGCAGACCATTCCCCATTTGATTAATGAGTAGCCCTTTCCATTCTCCCCCGATCCATGCCAGAGGAACCGTCTTCTCTGTCTATCGATTTTCTTGATTACCCAACTAGGAATCTGAAAAAAATGACATAAAAAAGCAGAATAGAACTGATGACCAAGGTAAGCCACCTGCCCAAGGATAGCATCTTACCCTTCCAACCTTCAAGTCTTTGTGCAATTTTGTCAATAAGTTCATTCCAATATACCCTCCTGATGTTCCTGCTCCTGACTGGCAAACCCAAATACGTCATCGGCAATTTCTGAATCGGACAGTTGAGGATTCTTGCAATGGTGTTGCCCGCCACCCCGGCTTCTCCCAAGAAAGTGATAGAACTTTTGTGAAAACTAATTCTCAATCCTGACCAGTCTTCGAATAGGTATAGTCCCCATTTTAGGAGTGTAGCCTGAGCAATCTTCGCTCAGATCTTAATGACATTCAGCACACTTAATTGAATGATGTATGAATTATTGGAACTATGTGGTGAAATTTTTTGCTGACTATGGAAAGGAAGATGCTGGATATGCACTATCTTGCTTAGAACTTTTCAGTCCATGGGTTTCTGATTTGACTCGAAACTGGTATTGTGTCACATGGGTTTCTGAATTGACTCGAAACTGGTATTGTGTCACAAGAGATCTTATTAGAATTCTCTGGTAGTCTTTTGATGTTTCTGATGTTCTATAAGGGAAATAAAGGATATAAGAGGTTAGATTACAGACTATGGAATTAGCTGATAGAAACATATCGGAGCATAAACATAATCCGATAGTTTGCATCTAATCACTGTATCTGCAAGACTACATTGAGTTGATTCTACATGTTTGAAAAGGCCAAAATTCTTGATATGTTAAACAGATAGATTTCACGACATTTGAAACGATCAAACTGCATGCATTTAGTATAACTGATTGTTTCAATACCTAATTCTGCTATGATGTGGTCTTTAATCCTTATAGTCAGGTTCTAGTCACTTTTTTCATACTATAAGAAAGAGTCGTCACTGTCATCGTTTGAGCCCTTGTCAAAAAATGGATGGAGTCAGCTATGCATGAATTGATTCGTAATTATTAGTTCCATATATACAGCATGAATCCAAAATGAATCTGCATGTACACCTAAATCTAGACATCTGGACAAGTGAATCATCACATGTTTCAAATGTTGGAGAGCCATGTCCACAAGTAACATTGGCTCTAGAATCTTATGATACAGCAATGTTGTTAATCTATACATCAGGGGCATCTAATGTCAACTCTGAATGTTGTTAGCAATACCAGTAACGTAGAGTAGAATTATACCAAAAATTCAATGTACATCTTCATTTATTAGTTGTTGTTTCTATGCAGTGGCGGAGCCAGACTATTCAAAATGGGGGTCCCATTCTTTTCAGCATTCATCATCAGTGTTGCCAAAAAAAATCCAAAATAGTTGGATCACATATATTCCTAAAACCCATAAATTTATAACCAAACGACAAAATACGTCAATAATATGACCCAAGTTTTCAAAAATTACAATCAACAAATTTATCCCTATCGTCGAGGTTTCATAGAATAAAACTCTGACATGATCATCTCACTAGTAAAACTACGACAAATATTTTTTTCAATGTAAACAATGAGGCTATCAGCTAAATAATCATCTTCCATTCTATTGCGGAGTTTCGTCTTCACAAGTTTCATAGCCGAAAAGGCTCGTTCAGTAGTTGCTGTAGAAACTAGTAAAGTTAGCACCAAACGGATCATCCTATCAATTAGATGATAGTTAACTGATTTTTTTGTCATATATAATTTATGACATAAATCAGAGGTTGAAGATAAATTCAAGAATTCTGGATGCTTTATGACATCAAGACCATAATACTCCAATTGCAATCTTAATTGCACCCACTCTTGTTCACTGAAATCTTCGGGATAAAACTTATCCGCCAACATGCATAGCTTGTTAACTTCAAATGACTTAAACTCATCCCTTGGATTTAATGCTGAGCTAAGGACAAGGATCTTTAAAGAAGAATCAGAAAACCTGCTATTCAATTCTCACAATTGGAAGTCGACTGAAGCTATAAACAAATCAATCCTCAAATGATGCTCCAACGTGATAGAATTTTGATTTCTTCTGTGGGGGAGACCTCGCCCATTAGAGCAAAGATTGGATAAATCGGGAATATCTATATTATTCCGTTCACAAAACGATAGAACTTTGGCTAGTAAAGGTTCCCAACCAACATCTCTCATCTTCTGAAGAAGTAATTTGCATGTAGTAACCAAATCTACAGCATTTAAGATGTCTTGAGTTTGTAGTTGTAAGGCTTGAGAAAGAAGATTTGTTATTCCCATAATTTCTTCCATTAGATGCAAGCAAAGAATAAACGCAAAATGTTCCCATCATCTTCATAGCCACTGCCGCATCACCACGCACTTCATAATCTCTCCCTTCATTTTTCATATTCAAGAGAACAGTCAACGAGGCATTGTACATTTTGATCAAGCTACAAATACACCGATAATGAGAACTTCATCGAGTATCTCCAGCCCTTAGTAATGTACCAATTTGATTTTTTCCTCTTCCTGTCTGAATTTTATTAGCAGCAACCAGCTTTTCAAGTTCAATAGCTTGAGCATCTCGCAACTCATCGTGACGTTTCGTAGAGCCTACAACAACATTAATAATATAAGTCATCTGCCCAAAGAATTCATGTACATCATGTACCTCCCTCGATGCTGTAACTAAGGCTAACTGCAATGATTATTTATTTTCCAAATCCCCTCATTGAGCAAAGTAATGCACATAATATGCACAAGGACATTCTCTACAAATTAGAGCTTGAAGTCCATTCCACACCCCACGCATATTACTTGCTCCATCATAGCCTTGACCTCGTATGTTTTCAACTTGGAGGTTATTATGAGTGAGCACATCACATATACTATCTTTGAGAGTTGATGCGCGTGTGTCCTTGACATGCACGATTGCAAAGAAACGCTCTCTTATACATCCTATTTTATCAACAAACCTTAATATGATAGCCATTTGCTCCCTTTTTGACTCATCCCGAGCTTCCTCAACAATGATGCAAAACTTAGCATTCCCAACTTCTTCAAGTATTGCTTTTCGAACCTTGTTGGCAAAGATACGTATAATATCTTTTTGAATTGTTGGAGATGTATACTTCTGATTTTTTGGGGCATTCTCTAACACAACTTGAGCTAGATCATGATTATAATGTGATAGAAGTGTTAACAATTCAATGAAATTTCCACGGTTGTCGGAGTCCTCACTTTCATCATGGCCTCTAAAAGGTTGAGCTTGATAAAGCAAAAACCTTACATAATCTATGGTGGCTATGAGGCGTAAATGACTATCACTCTTCTGCATCTCTGTCTTTTTATCAATCAAATTATCAATATGTCTAGAATAATGCATCAAATCCTCACATTTCTTCACTGCCATTTTATAAGGCGAATTTGGAACTTTTCCTTCATGTAATAAAAACTTACATTTATCTTTGATTCCCACTTTTTTCCAGTTATCAAACCCCTTCGTAGTAAATGCATCCTCTCCGAATCGCCCGGTTGGCTTCTTTGAAAAAAGATAACATGGAAGACAGAATACAGCATTCTTTTCCACTGAATACTCCAACCAACTTCGATGATTTTCATACCAAGATGATCGAAATTGCCGACGATTATCTGGACCTGAAGGCTTATAATGTGAAAGCTTGGGTTGATACGGTCTGGCATCTATATAAGCCCGTCGAATTTCGTCCCTCTTGTTAGGTGGAATTTCCCATATGCTTGGACGTAATCCTAGATCACGTACTAAAGAAGATGCATCCATCTTTTCAGGATCAATTAACCTTAGACGCTTGGAGCTTGAGGGATTAACATTACCGGAACTAAATTGTTGATCCTCATTTGCACATGGTACGTGTTCAACATCTAACAATACTTCTTCACCAATAGGGGGCACCTCTTCTTCAACAATTAGTGGTACTTCTTCGAAAATTGGAGTAAAAGATGATGCACTAATACTAACGGCTCTATCTCTTTTCCCGAAAAAGAAATCGAGATTTCTTTTTGGTTTGCGCATACTATCTACAAAGTATAACAATACAATATTATTAATCCAGAATTGCAAAAAAAATTGAACCACAATTCACAACAAATAACCAAATTGTTTTGGTACTATATTTCCAATTCAATCACACAACAATACAAAACTGCATGCTTAGTGTTCACAAATAATTTAACCTTGACTTTGAGGCATATGTATCAAAGATATGAAATAAATGGTTGTTGACAAGTCCCTTTAGTACTCATGAAAATCCTAAACATGAGTGCATCTCTTTAGCACTCTCTTAATGGGTTTATATGAAAATCACAATTTTTCTTGCACAAAAACTATGCTCAAAACTAACAAATGATGAGTTCAACTTAATCCAGCAAAATCACATCCTAGGAGATGAACCGCTTTCAGAGATACCAACATGATTTGCAAACAAACAACAAGTATGCAGTCAATAATAAATAGCAAGCTGAACAAAGAAAAAGATGACAAAAAATTAACCAAGTAGCACTACAAAACATGTGCGATTTACCGGCGTATATTCCCCGGCATTTTACCATTCGCGCCGGGGTAGGGAGTGACCAGGAATGGGACGTCAGATTGGATGGTTATACACCGGCGGCCTCTATAAAACGCCGGGGAATCATGATATTCACCGGCGTTTTATTTGTAAACGCCGGTGAATGGTATTATTCACCGGCGTTTTATTTGTAAACGCCGGTGAATGGTATTATTCACCGGCGTTTTAATAACAAACGCCGGAGAATATATAGATACATTCACCGACGTTCCTAACTTCAAACGCCGGTGAATTAACTGAGATAAATCCCCGCGAACCCTAACATTTCGCTCGCTAATTCTCAAACCTAATTTTTGCTGCTTCGTTTTCCCTCCTCCATCTCTCTATTTTGCGCGCTTCGCCTCCGACCCTTCGTCATCTTCAACAGCCCAATTCGATTTCCCTCCTCCCTCTCTCTATTTCGTGGTGAATTTGCGATCGAAAACCACCGCTCGTCGCCCCGCTCTCTCTCTATCTCCTATGCCACCGCTCGTCACCCCGCTGGTCGGCCCCCTCTCTCTCTTCGGTAATTACTGTTGATTTCTCTCCTTTTCACTGTCAAAGATGCTGAATTCATGCATCTGATTGGCATCTTAGCATGATTTTTTTACCAAAATGGGTTCACTGTCAACTAAGTATGTTGTATGTATACCAAAATCCGGCAAATCTGTACAAGAATTGGGCGGAACAAACCTTGTGCAGGTTTATTTTGGAGCCACAAACATCATGATTTAGTTGGGATGAAGAATTAATAGAGAAACATATATGCTTAGATACTGGAAATTTTCATTTCCTTTTACTGTTAAAGAAACTGAATTCATGCATCTGATTGTCATCTTAGCATGATTTTTTTTACCAAAATGTGTTGACTGTCAAAGATGGATGCTATATGTATACCAAAATCCTCCAAATCTGTACAAGAATTGGGTGAGAACAAACCTTGTGCAGGTTTCTTTTGTAGCCACAAACATCAATGGTTTAGTTGGGATGAAGAATTAATAGAGAAACATATATGCTTATATACTGGAAATTTTCATTTTCTTTTACTGTTAAAGAATCTGAGTTCATGCATCTGATTGCCTTCTTAGCATGTTTTTTTTATCAAAATGGGTTAACTGTCAACTAGAGGATGCTGGCTGTATACCAAAATCCTCCAAATCTGTACAAGAATTGGGTGAGAACAAACCATGTGCAGGTTTCTTTTGTAGCCACAAACATCATGATTTAGTTGGGATGAAGAATTAATAGAGAAACATATATGCTTATATACTGGAAATTTTCATTTTCTTTTACTGTGAAAGAAGCTGAATTCATGCATCTGATTGCCTTCTTAGAGCATCCACAGTCGTTTTTCTTATTTGCTATAAAATGGCAGCTACAGTAATAGCAAATGCCATCGATCGCTGCAGTCGTCATTTGCTATATTGTTTCTCATTTTTCAGAAAAAAGCGACCGACGGGGTATCATATACCGTCCCATAGTTTACAATAAATTAAAAAAAGATTAATTACTTATTAAATATTAAACTATATTAATTAACTAAATTAAATATTATAATATTTACTAAACCTAATTAATTAACTAATTAAACCTAAAAACTACTCTAAACCTACCCATCTGTATTAATTAACCACAGTAGCATTAAATGCATTCCTTGAAGCATTAAATGCATTCCTCCCTTTATGGCAGAGTTGGCAGAGTATGGGACGGGGTTTGATACCCCGGACGGGGTATCATTCCCCGTTTGAACAATTTTTTAAAAAAAAAATTCGGTTAATTAGAGAGACGGGGTTTGATACCCCGTCCGGGGTATCATTCCCCGTCCGTCCTCTTTTTAAAAAAAAAAAATTTCAAAAATTATTGGGACGATGTATGATACTCCGTTTGATACGATTAAAAAATATTTTTATCGAAGAGACGGGGTATCATACCCCGTCCTTTATAATTTGAGAAAGCTCAGTTCCTTTCTCATATTTGAGAAATGGAAATAGAAACTTTGGCAAAATATGGGAAAATGAGAAACGACTGCAGCCCTACTTTTCTATTCGTTTGCTATAAATTGAGAAAGTGGGAATTATAGCAAACGACTGTGGATGCTCTTAGCATGATATTTTTCCCAAAATGTGTCAACTGTCAACTAGAGGATGCTGTATGTATACCAAAATCCTCCAAATCTGTACAAGAATTGGGCTGAACAAACCTTGTGCAGGTTTCTTTTGGAGGCACAAACATCAATGGTTTAGTTGGGATGAAGAATTAATAGAGAAACATATATGCTTAGATACTGGAAATTTTTATTTTCTTTTACTGTTAAAGAATCTGAGTTCATGCATCTGATTGCCTTCTTAGCATTTTTTTTTACCAAAATGGGTTAACTGTCAACTAAGTATGCTGTATGTATACCAAAATCCTCCAAATCTGTACAAGAATTGGGCGGAACAAACCTTGTGCAGGTTTTTTTTGGAGGCACAAACATCAATGGTTTAGTTGGGATGAAGAATTAATAGAGAAACATATATGCTTATATACTGGAAATTTTCATTTTCTTTTACTGTTAAAGTAGCTGAATTCATGCATCTGATTGCCATCTTAGCATGACTTTTTAACCAAAATGGGTTCACTGTCAACTAAGGATGCTGTATGTATACCAAAATCCTCCAAATCTGTACAAGAATTGGGTGAGAACAAACCTTGTGTAGGTTTCTTTTGTAGCCACAAACATCATGATTTATTTGGGATGAAGAATTAATAGAGAAACATATATGCTTATATACTGGAAATTTTCATTTTCCTTTACTGTCAAAGATGCTGAATTCATGCATCTGATTGTCATCTAAGGATGCTAGCTGTATACCAAAATCCTCCAAATCTGTACAAGAATTGGGCTGAACAAACCTTGTGCAGGTTTCTTTTGGAGCTACAAACATCAATGATTTAGTTGGGATGAAGAATTAATAGAGCAACATATTAGTAGCCATATTAGTTTCTTTTGTGCAGGTTTATTATTATTATTATTATTATTATTATTATTATTATTATTATTTTGGGATGAGTAACTGATTATTAGTAGCTATGAACAGAATAGTTCATGAGTCATCAGATCTTCTTGTTACCGTATTTACAGCACGACGTCCTCGTTATTCGTCCGATTCCTCTTCCTCGGCAAATACCCTTTACCATCATCATCTCCTTGAACGGAAAGCCAAATACAGGGGAGACTATAGTCGAATCGATATTAGACTCGAACACAAGGTGTGCGATAAAATGCCACTAAGGTGGTTGTGATAATTTCCACAAAGGTAGTTTAGGGTTATGTGAATAGAGTAGATTGTATTAAGATTTAATTGTTTTTTTATACATTTTTGGAACCATGATTTCTTTATTTTACAGTTAATTGTTATATCGTTTATTTATTTGCAGCTAGGGTTGGTTTTAAAAAAAGTGAAATTAAATATACAAAATGCCCTTTACTGTCAATACTATTTAATATGTCAAATTTTAATTTCAGATTGTGTGCTATTGTTATAATGGATAGAAGTTGGATTAGTAAACCACGATTATCCAAGGAGTACCGTGATGGTATTAAAGATTTTATTATCTTTGCCAAACGACATTACCGTGATCCCAACCTAATCCTTTGTCCATGCCTTCGGTGTACAAATTGTAATTTGAGGACATGTGACGTAGTACATACACATTTGGTTGTCAACGGTTTTCTTCAAGTGTACACACGGTGGTTTTGTCATGGAGAGGATCATACGTCAGCTCCTGTTCGTCCGGTTGTATTAGAAAATGTAGATGAGCCCTTAGTGAACGAAGACTTAAGTGTTCCCGATGAGATGCATGCTTTGTTGCAAGACGCCTTGGGGATTCATAATGTTTCTTTCCACACCAATAATCCAACAACCCAAGTTCATAATGAGTCAACAGAAACAAACCAGATTGGTGGTGGAATGGACGAGGAAATGCCTGACCCCGCCCCTAAAAATAATAAACAGCAAGAATCCTTCGCTAAGTTGCTTGAAGATACTAGTACTCCGCTATACCGCGATTGCACCAAATTCTCTAAATTCTCATTCATTGTCAGACTATTTCAGATTAAATGTTTAAACGGGTGGTCTGCTAAGTCCTTCAGTATGCTACTTGAACTGTTGAATGAAGCATTTCCAGAAATCTGTATTCCAAACTCAGCCTATAAAATCAAAAAATTCCTAAATTCTTTCGATCTAGGGTATGGGAAGATAGCAGCATGTCCAAATGACTGTATGCTTTTCACGGGAGGTAAGGAAAGTCTGGAGAATTGCAAAGTATGTGGTTCTTCGAAATGGACAGAAACACCAAATCAAGACGATCAAGCCAGTGGATTTACTAAGCGAAGTAGGAGAAAGAAGCCTGCCAAAATACTGTGTTACTTTCCTCTGATTCCTAGGCTACAAAGGTTGTTTATGTCTACGAAAACTTCTTCTGATATGAAATGGCATGCTGAAGGTCGCACTAATGATGGGATTCTTAAACATCCTGCTGATTCTCAATCTTGGAAAAAATTTGATGAAAGATATCCCGATTTTGCAAAAGATCCTCGAAATGTGAGACTTGGACTAGCTAGTGATGGTTTCAACCCTTTTAGGCAAATGAGTAGTACATACAGCATATGGCATGTTGTGTTAATACCATACAATTTGCCGCCTTGGAAATGCATGAAGCAGTCCTCATTTATTTTGTCCATGATAGTTCCTGGACCGGAAGGTCCTAGAAATGATATAGATGTGTACCTACAGCCGTTAATAGATGAACTTCAGAAATTGTGGGTGGGTGTTCCAACCTATGATGCTGTGGCTAAAGAAACATTTTCTCTTCGGGTCGTGTTGTCTTGGACAATCAATGATTTTCCAGCATATGCAAATTTATCTGGATATAGCACTAAAGGACGTTATGCATGTCCTTATTGTGCTGACCAAACTAGTTCAAGGTGGTTGTACAATGGTAGAAAGTTTTGCTATATGGTTCATAGGAGATGGTTGCCTGACACACATATATTTCGGGCAGAGACAGCGATATTTGATGGTACCGACGAGTGGGAACATGCTCCTGGAGCTTCTTCTGGGTCAGATATTTTGAGGCGGGTAGATGGTCATCAGTTCAAATATGGAAAAGAACCACAAGTCAGAAAAAAGGGGAAGAAAAGGGCAAGGCCGGAGCAAGGTGAGGAGACCGATCTATGTGGCGAAGATGAGGATCAGAACATGACGAGTTTAGGTGCATGGAAGAAGAAGAGTATTTTCTTCAAGTTGCCGTATTGGGAATTCAACTTATTGCGACATAATTTAGATGTGATGCATATCGGAAAAAATATTGGTGAAAATTGTATAGGAACAGTTATGGGAGATGACCGGAAGACAAAAGACAATCTCAAGAGCCGACTTGATTTGAAGTCAATGGGCATCCGACATGAGTTGCACCCAGAGGAATACCGAACGGGAAAGTACTCCTACCTCCTGCAATCTATTCAATGTCAAAATCGGAGTTGGAATTGTTTTGCAAAGTTCTACTGGAACTTAAAGTTCCTGATGGCTATTCTTCTAACATAGCAAGATGTGTCAACTTTAAAGAGAAGAGACTTCAGGGTCTAAAGTCACACGACTACCACGTCCTAATGCAGGATCTCCTTCCTGTGGCCCTAAGGTCTTCAATGTGTGAGCAAATCACTACTGTCCTGAAAGATCTTTGTAGCATATATAAAGGTATTTGCTCAAGAATGCTTCGTGTTGAAGATATTGACCAATTGGAGTAGCAGGCGGCATTGACACTTAGTAAAATGGAGATGATATTTCCGTCATCGTTCTTCACTATAATGATTCACTTGATAATCCACCTTGCTGGTGAAGCCAGAGTCGGCGGTCCTGTTCACTATTGGTGGATGTACCCCATTTAGAGGTAAAAGAATTCATGCATCTTACAAAACAGAATTTTCAAAAGCTCATTTTTTTTAATCCCCTACTTCGCTCTAAATCATTAATTATACATGTTCAGGTACCTATACCGGCTCAAGGGTTATGTTAAAAATAGAGCATATCCTGAAGGGTCAATAACTCAGGGATATCTATCAGAGGAGTGTTCACATTTTTGTTCCAGGTATCTGCAGGGTGTAGAGACATCTTTGACTAGACCAAGAAGAAATCCAGACATTTCCAATCTTGATGGTGCTAAATATCTTTTTGATACCGCTGGCACTACTGTTGGTAAAGTTGATGCTTTTGAGCTAGATAACTTAACGTGGGAACAGGCACATCGATATGTGCTAGACCACCATGCATCAGTGGAACCATTTCGAAAGTAAGTTGCTTTTGAATTTAAATCGAATATAGTGAAAACTGCAGAGTTCGATATTAACTTACTTTTGTTATTCCTTATTTCAATTGCTTGTATTTTAGCGAATTTGTCAGGGACATCAAACGAAGGGCTAGACCAAGAAGACTACCACCACGTGAACAAAACAAGATGATGAATGAAAAATTTCATAAGTGGTTTTAATCTCATGTAGGTGAATTAAGAAAATGCAAGTTAATCTTCATTATATCTACATTATCCATGGTGCTGATACGATTTGCACAAAATTAATAGGTACATTCTTTGGATCCTGAAGGTGTGTCATCTGAAATACAAGTACTTGCCAAGGGTCCCTATAAGATGGCCAAAAGATACGGAGGATACATATTCAATGGCTTTAGATTTCGTACTAAAGATCGTGAATGTAATTTGAAGTCTCAAAATAGTGGAATGGTAGTGACTTCTAAGACTAGAAGTTATGCTTCCAAGTCGGACACGAGGCCGGTAGATGGAGATCTTGACTACTATGGAGTGCTCACGGATATCATTGAGTTGAACTATTTTGGTCATTTTCGTGTTGTCTTATTTCGTGGGGATTGGGCTGAGTTTGATAGGAATTTTGCTAATAACAAGGATAAGTTAGGTTTCACAGTTGTAAACTTCTCAAAATTGATTCATATCGGTACACACATTAGCCACGAACCATTTGTGTTCCCATCCCAAGTGCAACAAGTGTTCTACATTGAAGATCCAACCCTTCCAAAATCGTATGTGGCTCTTGAGATGCAACCAAGAGATGTATTCGAACTGGGCGATACTTCAGACGATGAAGACGGTGAAGCCATGAACAGTTACATTGCTTCTGAGTTTTCTATGTTTGATGTAAACACAACCGACGGTGGAATTTGCGGGACTTGGCTCCGCAAGGATGGAGAAGAGGGCGATGTATTGGAAGATGTCGTATTGTAGTTTACTTGATTTTCATAGCTCAATATTATATGTCCTGTAATTTTCGTGTCTTAAATCTTGTTGTAATATTATATCTTGTAATTCCGAACATGTTGTATGTGAATTTAATAATTGGTTTAATTATCTTTCTATTTTCTACTGCTTGGTGTCATTTACATTAAACAATGCTTAGTGTCATTTGCATCAAACTATCATTGTAGTTGAATTTGTTACAAATCTCACTTTTTTAATTTTTTGTAATTATGTTGGTTTGTTAATCCTAGGTAATAATGGCAGTCAAACAGAGGAGGGAGAGGGTAGCACGCCGCCCACTGTTGGGCAACCGGTTGGTGATAATGCAAGCAAATTCTCATCCTTTATTGTGGTAATAGCAAGGAACCCACGGATAATTCCACCGGTAAGTCTTTAAATTGGTAATTTTGAAGATATTATAATTTTGAATGCATGAAAGACACGTATTAGTGTTTGTGAGTCTGCATTGTGGCTGTCGTCTATGTTTCTTAATTGGACTGTGATTAGAAAGAAAGTGCTAGAGTGGAGATCTGGAAACCCATATAGAGACATCTCGTTTATTATAATCTATTATTATTGTTGGACCAACCCCCTCTTGCTATGTGCGTGTGTTGAAGAGAAAGAAGGGATGAGAAGGAGTTGAGGAAAATGCCGCTATGTTAGCCTGGTGTATCCTCATTCTCTACCATTCCTCTTTCTGGCTCCATTTATGGCTTCTATATTAAATTGGTTTCCTTCCACAATGACAGTTCCATAAAACTACACTTGATATGAGCCCTGTTCTTATTGTTCTTCAAACACTAATACGTGTCATTCATGCATTCTATGACCAACCCCACTTTGGCATATAGCATGCTTAGATGACATTCTATGACCTGCACAAGGTTTGTTTAGCCCAATTCTTGTACAGAATTGGAGGATTTTGGTATACAGCTAGCATCCTTAGTTGACAGTGAACCCATTTTGGTAAAAAATCATGCCAAGATGACAATGAGATGCATGAATTCAGCTTCTTTAACAGTAAAAGAAAATGAAAATTTGCAGTATCTAAGCATATATGTTTGTAGATCCAGGATCACAAATTTTGATTGGGCTGTGATTGGATTTTTTAGTGACTATCAACAAGTGTTCTTAATTGGGCTGTGATTAGAAAGAGATGGCACGAGTGGAGATCTGAAAACCCATATAGAGACATCTCGTTCATAATAATTTATTATTATTGTTGTTCTTGTCGCTCTTGCTGTTGTTGCTGATGTCTCTTTATGTGCGTTTGCTGAAGAGAAAGTAGGGATGAGAGAGAGATGAGGAAAATTCCGCTATGTTAGCCTAGTGTATCCTCATTCTCTACCATTCATCATTCTGGCTTCTATATTTGGTTTCCTTCCACGATGACAGGTCCTTAAAACTACACTTGATATGATCCCTATTCTTATTTTTCTTCAAAAAAATGGGAGTTTTGGTTATCCAACAAACATGTACCCGCATACTTCCAAATGGCATTTCCTTTAGAAAGTCGGACTCCGAAGAATCGATCTATGACTAGAATCTCCATTCAAAGCCCAATCAAAATTTGTCATCCTGGATCTAAAATCTTCTTTGAGCCACAAACATCAATGGTTTACTTGGGATGAAGAATTAATAGAGAAACATATATGCCTAGATACTGGAAATTTTCATTTTCTTTTACTGCTAAAGAATCTGAGTTCATGCATCTGATTGCCTTCTTAGCATGTTTTTTTTACCAAAATGGGTTCACTGTCAACTAGAGGATGCTCGCTGTATACCAAAATCCTCCAAATCTGTACAAGAATTGGGCTGAACAAACCTTGTGCAGGTTTCTTTTGGAGCCACAAACATCATGATTTAGTTGGGATGATGAATTAATGGAGAAACATATATGCTTAGATACTAGAAATTTTTATTTTCTTTTACTGTGAAAGAAGCTGAATTCATGCATCTGATTGCCTTCTTAGCATGATTTTTTTACCAAAATGTGTTAACTGTCAACTAAGGATACTGGCTGTATACCAAAATCCTCCAAATATGTACAAGAATTGGGTGAGAACAAACCTTGTGCAGTTTTCTTTTGTAGCAACAAACATCATGATTTAGTTGGGATGAAGAATTAATAGAGAAACATATATGCTTACATACTGGAAATTTTCATTTTCTTTCACTATCAAAGATGCTGAATTCATGCATCTGATTGTCATCTTAGCATGATTTTTTTACCAAAATGGGTTGACTGTCAACTAAGGATGCTGGCTGTATACCAAAATCCTCCAAATCTGTACAAGAATTGGGTGAGAACAAACCTTGTGCAGTTTTCTTTTGTAGCCACAAACATCATGATTTAGTTGGGATGAAGAATTAATAGAGAAACATATATGCTTATATACTGGAAATTTTCATTTTCTTTTACTGTTAAAGAATTTGAGTTCATGCATCTGATTGCCTTCTTAGCATGTTTTTTTTACGAAAATGGGTTAACTGTCAACTAGAGGATGCTGGCTGTATACCAAAATCCTCCAAATCTGTACAAGAATTGGGTGAGAACAAACCTTGTGCAGGTTTCTTTTGTAGCCACAAACATCATGATTTAGTTGGGATGAAGAATTAATAGAGAAACATATATGCTTATATACTGGAAATTTTCATTTTCTTTTACTGTGAAAGAAGCTGAATTCATGCATCTGATTGCCTTTTTACCATGATTTTTTTACCAAAATGTGTTAACTGTCAACTAGAGGATGTTGTATGTATACCAAAATCCTCCAAATCTGTACAAGAATTGGGCTGAACAAACCTTGTGCAGGTTTCTTTTGGAGCCACAAACATCATGATTTAGTTGGGATGATGAATTAATGGAGAAACATATATGCTTAGATATTGAAAATTTTCATTTTCTTTTACTGTGAAAGAAGCTGAATTCATGCATTTGATTGCCTTCTTAGCATGATTTTTTTACCAAAATGTGTTAACTGTCAACTAAGGATGCTGGCTGTATACCAAAATCCTCCAAATCTGTACAAGAATTGGGTGAGAACAAACCTTGTGCAGGTTTCTTTTGTAGCCACAAACATCATGATTTAGTTTGGGATGATGAATTAATGGAGAAACATATATGCTTATATACTGGAAATTTTCATTTTCTTTTACTGTGAAAGAAGCTGAATTCATGCATCTGATTGCCTTCTTAGCATGATTTTTTTTACCAAAATGTGTTAACTGTCAACTAAGGATGCTGGCTGTATACCAAAATCCTCCAAATCTGTACAAGAATTGGGTGAGAACAAACCTTGTGCAGGTTTCTTTTGTAGCCACAAACATCATGATTTAGTTGGGATGAAGAATTTATAGAGAAACATATATGCTTATATACTGGAAATTTTCATTTTCTTTTACTGTGAAAGAAGCTGAATTCATGCATCTGATTGCCTTCTTAGCATGATTTTTTTACCAAAATGTGTTAACTGTCAACTAAGGATGCTGGCTGTATACCAAAATCCTCCAAATCTGTACAAGAATTGGGTGAGAACAAACCTTGTGCAGGTTTCTTTTGTAGCCACAAACATCATGATTTAGTTGGGATGAAGAATTAATAGAGAAACATATATGCTTATATACTGGAAATTTTCATTTTCTTTTACTGTTAAAGAATCTGAGTTCATGCATCTGATTGCCTTCTTAGCATGTTTTTTTACCAAAATGGGTTAACTGTCAACTAGAGGATGCTGGCTGTATACCAAAATCCTCCAAATCTGTACAAGAATTGGGTGAGAACAAACCTTGTGCAGGTTTCTTTTGTAGCCACAAACATCATGATTTAGTTGGGATGAAGAATTAATAGAGAAACATATATGCTTATATACTGGAAATTTTCATTTTCTTTTACTGTTAAAGAAGCTGAATTCATGCATCTGATTGCCTTCTTAGCATGACTTTTTTACCAAAATGGGTTAACTGTCAACTAGAGGATGCTGTATGTATACCAAAATCCTCCAAATCTGTACAAGAATTGGGCTGAACAAACCTTGTGCAGGTTTCTTTTGGTGCCACAAACATCATGATTTAGTTGGGATGATGAATTAATGGAGAAACAAATGTGCTTAGATACTAGAAATTTTCATTTTCTTTTACTGTGAAAGAAGCTGAATTCATGCATCTGATTGCCTTCTTAGCATGATTTTTTTTACCAAAATGTGTTAACTGTCAACTAAGGATGCTGGCTGTATACCAAAATCCTCCAAATCTATACAAGAATTGTGTGAGAACAAACCTTGAGCAGGTTTCTTTTGTAGCCACAAACATCATGATTTAGTTTGGGATGATGAATTAATGGAGAAACATATATGCTTAGATACTGGAAATTTTCATTTTCTTTTACTGTTAAAGAAACTGAATTCATGCATCTGATTGTCATCTTAGCATGATTTTTTTACCAAAATGGTTTCACTGTCAACTAGAGGATGCTGGCTGTATACCAAAATCCTCCAAATCTGTACAAGAATTGGGCTGAACAAACATTGTGCAGGTTTATTTTGGAGCCACAAACATCATGATTTAGTTAGGATGAAGAATTAATGGAGAAACATATATGCTTAGATAGTGGAAATTTTCATTTTCTTTTACTTTTAAAGAATCTGAGTTCATGCATCTGATTGCCTTCTTAGCATGTTTTTTTTACCAAAATGGGTTCACTGTCAACTAAGTATGCTGTATGTATACCAAAATCCTCCAAATCTGTACAAGAATTGGGCTGAACAAACCTTATGCAGGTTTCTTTTAGAGCCACAAACATCATGATTTAGTTGGGATGATGAATTAATGGAGAAACATATATGCTTAGATACTGGAAATTTTCATTTTCTTTTACTGTCAAAGAAACTGAATTCATGCATCTGATTGTCATCTTAACATGATTTTGATTGTCATTTTCATTATCTTTTACTGTTAAAGAAGCTGAATTCATGCATCTGAAGATTTAAGATCCAGGATGGCAAATTTTGATTGGGCTGTGATTGGATTGTTTAGCGGCTGTCGTCTATGTTCTTAATTGGGCTGTGATTAGAAAGAGAGGGCTCGAGTGGAGATCTGGAAACCTATATAGAGACATCTCGTTTATAATAATTTATTATTATTGTTGTTCTTGTCGCTCTTGCTGTTGTTGCTGATGTCTCTTTATGTGCGTTTGCTGAAGAGAAAGCATGGATGAGAGAGAGATGGGGAAATTGCCGCTATGTTAGCCTGGTGTATCCTCATTCTCTACCATTGGATGAGAGAGATGAGGAAAATGCCGCTATGTTAGCCTGGTGTATCCTCATTCTCTACCATTCTCTGTTTCCATTTCTGGCTTCTATATTTGGTTTCCTTCCACGATGACAGTTCCTTAAAACTCCATTTGATATGAGCCCCTTCTTATTTTACTTATTTTTCTTATATTTGGTTTACTGTTGAACTAAATTATTATTTTTTTTTCATAGAGCGGTCACCCAGATCAAGGAAATTCTGATGATCAACACTGAAGCTACTCGAGGGGTATGGATTTGTGGTCGGCGGCCTCTAGTTGTTGTTGTTATGTTGTTCTTGTTGTTGTTATGTTATGTATTGTTGTTTGAAGTAGTTGTTGAGATATTTGGGATGTTAATTACTGTATTTGTTAATTATGATGTTAATTAAGCGGTGAATTTGGACGATTAATGGACTATGTGTGAAACTTTATGATCTTAATTAATTATTGTGTTTGGTTGTGATTTGCGCATTAATATGCCTGAAATTGGTTGATTCAGTTGTGAATTAGTTTACAGGTTTTTTAAATGAAATTGAAAATTGAAATCGAATGAAAAATTGGAGCAGGAAAAACCAACGAGCATACACCGGCGTTTCATAGAACGCCGGTGTATCTAATTGTTTAGTTGAAAATTTCGTTAGAGAGGCGTTTCCACACAGGCGGGTGTACCCGTAAGTTACAGCACTCCTAAGATACACCGGCGTTTTATAAAATGCCGGTGAATATCTATATGGCGGCGTTTTATGACACGCCGGTGTTTGTAAGTAGGGAAAGAAGGGCGCTTAGAAACAAGCATACACCGGCGCTCTATGACCGCCGGTAAATATTACACATTCCCCGGCGTTTGTACAATCGTCGGTGAAAAGATATATACCGGCGGTATGTGACCGCCGGTGAATGTATATTGGGGGAAAGAACGGCACCCAGATTTCACCATATACCGTCGTTTGTCTGGCCGCCGGTGTATTTTAAAGATATACCGGCGTCCAGTTAAAACGCCGGTGAATGTGCCTATCTTTCCGCGACGCTCGATTCGGCGGCATTTGCACCGGCGTTTTTATAAACGCCGGTGAATGTTTCACCGGCGTAAAAAAACGCCGGTGAAGGTCTAAAAAAATGCCGGCGAATAGGTTCTGTGTTGTAGTGTAGAATGCCACAAAATTGACAGATAGCAAAGAATGTCACACAAGATAATATATAAACCCATTAAGAGAGTCTGAAGTCCCCGAACAAATTGACAACACTGCAAGTCTGCAAATGGTCTTAAACAATGGTTTAATTGCTACATTCAAGTCGACCCAATTCTGAAGATGGTTGAAGTGAAACCCCTCATTTATATCTTGTAATAGGCCTACCTATAACCAAACCAAGAACTGATGGTTGAAGTGAAACCCTTCAACAAGAATTGAAAAATAAGTGGAATTTATTATACGGTTTCCTACCAAAAAAATTACCCAACAAAACCAAATTAAGCCCTAATTCACTCACCAAACAAACCAAACAAAACTGAATTACCCAACAAAAAAGTACCCGACAAATCTAAAATTCATAGTTCAAATGTTCAATAAAGTTCTCAATTATAAATTGATGACCCAATTCTACAAAAAAAGAAAGAAGAATTTAGAAGGTTACCTAATTGTGGATTGAGAGAATGAAATGAAAGAGAATCAGAGAGCTTCGGTTGCCTTAATAGATGGAACCAGGAACCCTAAACACAAAAAAAAAAATTCCAAAATCAATAAGACAATAACTAGAAGTCTAGAATTTAAAAGACTAAAATTAAAGCAAGAAATGATCTTTATTGAGAAAGACTGGTTTTTTACTTGATCTCAATTGTTGGGGAGGTCGACCACAGACCACTGCCGGCATCGCTGACTCTGGCCCACCACTGCTACCTTCAAAGCACCTCCTCGCCACCACAAACGCTGCAGCCCTCATCGACCACCACCTCCGAGCGTCGACTGCACCACCACCTGCGAGCTCCTCGCCTCTGGCTGTGTGCAAATCCAAAGAGAAAGTGAGGAGTGTGACTGTGTGAGGATGAGGTAAGTGGTTTAGGTTAACTGGTTGATAAATGGGTAAAATGTGATAGAGGTAAATGGGTGTTGTGCTGAATGTGTTTTGTATTTGGGCTTTTGGACAGTTGGACTTGGGCTTGGATAGGTTATGTTTGGGGTCCCAAAAATTATTTAATTGGGGGGGGGGGGGCAAATTAGAAAATTAGGTATAAGAAGGGGGGTTTTGCAAATTTTCTGGGGTCCCATTTGTCCTCCCAGGCTTCCATCTGCCTCCGCCACTGTTTCTATGTCAGTGATGTTTTGAGATTAGGGGTGAACAGTCTTTTAAGTGTTCATTTACTCAAGCATGCAAATGAATAGGTGAGTGAGCTTACTGAATGGGCATTGCTTCTTCTTCCTATGCTTGTTAAACGATTATTTACATGAACCCTAAGACCTTTGAATCGACATGATAATCACTAATGGAACACGTAAAAGAGGAATAGAAGAATACCTCCGTCCATAGTGCTTTCTGATCTTGCTGAAGGCTGCTTCTGCGGACGGCTGCGTGGATGTTGAAGAACTTTATTAGAGAGATTCAGCTTCTCTCTCCTCACCTACAAACCCTTATGTTATGTGTTTTTCTGAGATGCTTTTTGTGATGGCCGAAAAGCATTATTTATAGGTAGAGAGAGATCCGACTTTCCCATTAGGGTTTCCTTAGATTCAATCTCAACCGTCCATCGAAGTAGAGTTGATAAGGGTTTTAGTAAATGTTTCTGAATAAGGATAGCACGTATCCCATGATTAACGGGATTCCTATTAGACCAGATTATGGGAAGGAATAATACTTGCGGGTCAAGTAAGGACCCTCAAGTAATTTCCTTACAGTCTCCCACTTGATCGTTAGGAAGATCCATTAAGGTTTTTCATTTAGGAAACATAAGGCGCGCATGAAGTGCTAAACCTATCTTTAGTTAGTTTTCATAAATGCCTTGGTAAGTCAAGTAGTCAATGGTCACATATCATTTTGCGAAAATTTTGCCGTACGGACCCACTTTTTGAAAATATTTGGCGCTCTGACCCACTTTCGAAAACAATTAGCGAACGGACTCAGTTTTGGACACGTTAGCAAAAACCTTTATTGGAAAAAACGACATAGGTTATTTACATGCCGTTTTTCCCAATAACGGCATTTATATTTTAAAAAAAAGTGTCATGCCGTTATTTGGAGTAACGACATAGGTTATTTTGTTTTTCGACAGCTTGTAGTCGCCATTTAGAGAAAAATTGCAAGTGTGAAAACCTTATAACAGATGCCAACGACATTCTCAATACTGATGTCGTTATTTGGAATAACGGCATCAGTTATAATTTTTTAATATAAAAAAGTAACTTATTATTCATCCTCTCTGACGAATAAGTTATTTTTTAAAAAAATAATAATAACTGATGCCGCTATTCCAAATAACGACATCATTTATAATTTTTTTAAATAAAAAAATAACTTATTATTCATCCTCTCTGATGAATAAGTTAATTTTTTATAAAAAAATTTCATAACTGATGCAGTTATTCCAAATAACAGCATCAGTATTGAGAATGCCTTTATTTGAAATAACGGCATCTGTTATAAGGTTTTCACGCTTGCAATTTTTTCTCTGAATGGAGACTACAAGTTGTCGAAAAATAAAATAACCTATGCCGTTACTCCAAATAACGGTATGACACTTTTTTTAAATATAGATGCCGTTATTAGGGAAAACGGCATGTAAATAACCTATGTCGTTTTTCCCAATAACGGTTTTTGCTGACGTGTCCAAAACTGGGTCAGTTCGCTAATTATTTTTGAAAGTGGTCAGAGCGCCAAATATTTTCAAAAAGTGGGTCAGTACGGCAAAAAATTCTCATTTTGCAACATGATCCCTTCCATGTACTATATCATTAACGACCTTCATAATTAAGCCATAAGCAGGAGTTTTCATAATGGTCCCATAATTTCTTTGGAAGGACAGGTTCTGTTATCATATATCCAATAATGATATGTGTACACAATAGAAAACAGAATAGAAAAGATGTAGAAGATTATTAAGAGCTTAATAAAATGTCAAATACAGGCATAATAAATGGCAGAATGATTAAAAGCTATCTTCAAGACCTATGCTTTCAGTGTGTTTTTGAAAAGGCTTTGTAGGTATTCCTTTTGTAAATATATTGGCAACCATGTCATCCGTGCCTATGTATTCAATTACAACCATTCCTCGTCTAACATCATGTTTCAGTGATAGATATTTAAGGTCCATGTATTTTGCTCTCTTAGATATCCTGTCGTGCTTGGAGAAAAATATTGCAGCATTATTGTCACAGTAAAGAGTTAAAGGCTCAGAGATGAAGCTCAAAGACCCGAACTCAGAGACGAAATTCCGCACCCATGCCCTCTGATTAGTAGCCTCATAACATGCCACAAATTCAGCCTCTAGTAGATGTGTAGAGCAACTCGAATTTCTGGCTTTTCCATGATACTGCACCTCTAGCTAGGAGATACACATAGCCAAGAGTGCAATGTCTGGTGATAGGACACCCACCAAAATCTGAATCTGAAAATCCAACCATTTGTAGATGTGTTGATTTTCTATATGTAAGCATGAAATTCCTTGTTCCCTTTAAGTATCTCAACACTTTCTTTGCAGCTTGCCAATGAGTGAGCCCCGGGTTACTTTGAAATCTACCCAGCATGCCAACTGCATGGCTAATATCAGGTCTGGAGCAAACTTGTGCATACATCAAACTCCCAACAAGAGAAGCATAAGGATAACTTTCCATTTCTTTTCGTTCCAAGTCATTCTACGGACATTGCTTAAGATCAAGCCTCTCTCCTTTATGCAAGGGAACAACACTAGAAGAACATGCCATCATGCTAAATCTTTCTTGAACTTTATCAATATATACTTTCTGAGACAATCTCAAAATCCCAAGTGATCTATCACAGAATCTCTTAATTCCTATCACATAGGATGCCTCACCTAGATCTTTCATTTCAAAGTTCTTAAAAAGATAATCTTTAGTCTCATGTAATAGACCAAGATCACTGCTGGCTAATAAGATGTCATCCACATACAGTATCAAAAATATGAACTTACTCCCACTGATCTTGAGATATATTACATGGATCTACTAAGTTTTCTTTGAAACCAAAATTGTGATGGTTTCATCAAATTTCAGATACCATTGTCTTGAGGCTTGTTTTAGTCCATAAAGTGATTTCTTAAGCTTGCAGACCATGTCTTCCTGACCTTCGATTATGAAGCCTTCAGGTTGATGCATATATATACTTCTTCTTCCAAGTATCCATTCAAAAACATTGTTATCACATCCATTTGATGTAACTCGAGATCATAATGAGCTACTAATGCCATGATAATTCTGAGAGAATCTTTCCTAGACACAGGGGAAAAGGTCTCTGTATAATCGATACCCTCTTTCTGATTAAAATCTTTGGCCACAAGTCTAGCTTTATGTCGTTCTATATTGCCCTTGGAGTCACGTTTGGTCTTGAAGACCCACTTACACCCGACTAGTTTGTGTCCCGGAGGCAACTGAACAACGTCCCAAACTTGATTTTTAGCCATAGATTTTAATTCATCCTTCATGGCATCAATCCACTTATTAGAATTAGCATCTTTAAGGGCATGTGAATACGATACCAGATTTTTAATCATCCCAATATCAAATTCTACTTGATAAAGCAAATAATCATCAGAAATAGCTGATCTCTTCTGGTGAAGAGACCTTCTTAACTGGTTCCTCTGGTGTTTCTTGGCGATAATGTCATCATGGAGTTGTGGATCATTATTTGGGTGTTCCTCATTGTCCTGTTCGACAATGGTAGGATTCCTAATAGGTTTTGGAATAGAAGGTAAAGGAATGGGTACCCTTATTTCCTAAATATCCATGTCTTGTACTTTAGTACTCCCGCTGATTTTACCATTCTCATAGAATCTAGCATTTTCGGTTTCTACAATTTTTGTACTATGATTAGGACAGTAGAACCTATATCCTTAGGAGTTCTCTGGGTAACCAATAAAGTAACCACTAACCATTTTGAAGTCCAATTTCTTTTCATGTGGGTTATAGATTCTTGCCTTAGTTGGGCATCCCCAAATTTGGAGATGTTTTAAACTGGGTTTCCAGCCTTTCCACAGTTCAAAAGGTGTTTTTGGAACTGCCTTGCTAGGAACTCGATTTAAAATGTAAACAATAGTTCGTAAAGCATCTATCCACAAGGATATTGGTAAATTAGCATGACTTATCATTGATCTAACCATATTCATCTAAGTACAATTTTGCCTTTCAGCCACACCGTTCTGCCATGGAGAACCAGGCATTGTGTACTGGGCAACAATTCCAAGCTTCTGGAGGAGTTTTGCAAAAGGTCCAGGATGTTGTCCTGTTTCGTCATACCTTCCATAAAATTCACCACCTCTAACTGACCTTATGATTTTCACTTTTCTATCTAATTGCCTTTCAACTTCAGTTATGGACACTTGTACAACATGTGTATGTATTATTTCAAGAAGCTGTGTACTTCTTGTGGCTCCTTTCTTTGTATATTTTTTTGCCTTACCCTTAATGCAATCTACACACATTTTATGATTGGTAAAATCAAGACTCGGGAGGACTCCATCTTTTACCCATCACCTTATTCTTTCACTGGACTTTCACTGGAAATATCTCCCAGCCTTTTATGCCACAAGAAATAAGAATCATTTTTAGACGCCTTTTGTTTTATTTTACCATTAGCATGCAGAGTGAGATGTGTTTCAGAAGAGTGACTGTAACCCCCGTTCCTGTAAATACGTATTTCCTGAATATTTTCGGTATTTTGATTATTTATAAAATATTTTGTGCTAAATTGGTTTCAGATCTTTTACTGAGTATTTTATAATCGACAATTATATTCACTTTGAATAACAATATATTTTCTATTTTTAATTGATCAGCTATTTATATTTTATATTGTTCCTGTTTGGATTTTAATGAACTTGTTAATCTCAAATTCTATTTTGATGCATATTATTATTATTATTATTATTATTATTATTATTATTATTATTATTATTATTATCGGTAGTACTATTATTACTACTATCATTATTATTATTTTTAGTATTTTCATTGTTATTATTTTTATTAATATTTTTGTTTTTGTTATTAGTATTATTATTATTGTTATTCTTATTATTGATGTTGTTACTATTATTATCATTAGTATTTTTATTGTCATGATTTTTAAAGCCCAATGTCATTACTATTATTATTATTTTTGTTAAAGCCCATTGATTTTGGCCTATATTGTATTATTTAATTATTTGATATGAAGCCCATCATCTAAAGCCCGAATTTTATATTTATTTGCATTATCTTTTAATAACCTGAGCCCAGCCCAAGCTCATCTCTTATTGGATCCTAGCCTACCCTAAACCCAATACCCATTAACTCAATTCTCCCTCTAATCTGTTATTGACCAGTCAATCTCAGATCTTCCCCCCACAATCCCCACAATCACTCTCTCACCTATCACATCCTGTAACCCCCAAAATTGAATCCATAATAATCAGTGCTAGCTATAATCTCTCCCCCATTATTATATCATTATAATTTAATATAACTCTCTCCCCTGTATCTCTCTCTCTCCCCCTCTCTCGTATCTGTTTTTCCCCAACCGAAACAGACTTTCCCCCTTCGTTTCCCACCTCCGACCTCGAGCCTCATTGACCCAACGTCTCGACAACCGACCGCCACCTCCTCGCCTTCCTCATCGCCTCACGCACCACCTGAGCCCCGCTAATCTTCCTCCTGCCTTCATCCCGCTCGCCACTGCAACTCAACCCCGTCCTTCTCGTTGCCCAAGCTTCGTCGTCGACCTCGCCTCTTATCTGAGCTCTGGCCACCGCTCCAAGTCATTCGCCCCACTACCCTGTGCCTCCGTCAACCACAACTCAACTGCAACCGCTCGCACCTCTGCGAGCTCCTGCCATTGCCGAGCTTCGCCTTCCCCTCCAGCACTGAGCCCTTGGCCTTGTCGAGGTCTGCCTCCACCACCATTGACAATCCTTTCATCCTCATCAACTTCCTAACCCACCGCAGTCATCTTCTTTCTCCTCCGTTCGAGCCAGAGCACCCGCCGCTGTCGTCTCCCCTGTTTTTGGAAGCGAAAACAAAGTCGCTCGCTCCCGCCGTTGCCCTTGCCGCTGCCTTCGCTTCCCGACCGCAGCAATGTCATCGCCGCCTGTCATCGTCCTCGCTGTTGTCTCGTGCCCTCACCGCAGTCGCTGCCGTGGTCTCTCCCGCTCTCTCTCCCTCTCTGTCGAGTGTGGAAGGAAGGAGATAGTCGGGATTTGGCGTGTTGCTGTTGTGTAGGTAGAGGATCCGACATTGGTGTTTGGTGTTGTGTGAAGAGATCCGCTGTGGAGTTGCTGTGTATACTTGATCTTGGATTTGCTGCCCTGCTGTTTGGTGTTCCGGGTGTAGAAGATCCGAGAGTCCTGTTTGCTGTTTTGTGGAGCTTGAGTTGCTGATTCGTGTGCTTTGATCTGCTGTGTGGTGTTTTGTATTTGGGTGCTTGTTCGCTATTGCCATTGCACGTAGCTCGCACGTGTCTTGGATCGTCGCCCCGGGATTCTTATCCCATTATTCTCTTCATATTCAAAATCGTTACCTAACAGGCAAGCGTCTCTCGAACTTATTTTTATTGTTTCTAGTTCAAGAAAACACTCCTTGAAATCCGGCAAGTAGTAATCAAATTGAATATCATATCTAATTGAACTCAATTGTTTATTTATTGTACCATGTTATTGATTCATAGTCTTCTCATCGTGCTATTATTGTTGACTTCAATCCCAAACCGTAAATTGTTGTACTATTGAACATTCACATATACTGCCTTGTCATTTGCTTGACTTTGTACTGAGGTTTCGACCACCCGGTTCCTGACACAGAAACTTAAAATCTTGCACATAGAAATCGTAGTACACTTAGTCCATATATTGTTATGTTTTGCACGTAAACCGTGTTTTCCATATTTAATGATTGGACCATGTATATTTCATGTATCGTATAGTCTCGATATCATCTTGAAATTGTACTAGTGCTACCGGTCTCATCAATTGTACCTGTTGCATGAGTATTGATACCATCATCCACATTGACCACTTGCATGTTCATAAATGATTGTTAATAAAATGATAACAAGCCGGGCTTAAGGGTTGATCAGGGTAGTTGATAATATAGTGACTGTAATCGGAATTGTGGGCTTTGTTCCCAAATATCGTGTCGGCTAGTGCTATCGATTTATTATTAGATTACTGACTACAGTATCCCAATTCATTGTGTATTATTTTAGGATTATCGTGCCGACTATTGTTATCGTTATTGTGCAAGAAATTGCTATTGTTATCGTGCAAGTACATGACCTATAGAATCTCCCATCTTATTCTAAACGAAATTAATTGTATGCATGGAACCTGTAGTATGGGATGCCGTTGTACGTGCATTAGTTAGGATTAAAATGAATAATAGACTTATAGACCTAAATGAACACTAAATATTGACACTAATACTGAATACTGGTTTTTAAACATTGATTCCTGATTCTGAATTATTGATTATCAACTTTTGATTTTGTTACCGTTTATCATTTATTGACTCCGATATTGTTCCAATTTTTGTTCTTGTTATATAGTCCTTTACTTCCTATTTTACTGCTTCCTACTACTTGTCGCCCGAAGCTTGCTCTAACGGGTTCTCTTCCTCTTTCTTTTGAGTTATATACAGGTACAGTGATGGGTAACTGAAAGGAACTCGTCGAACTGTTACCGCATTGCATATTCTCGAGCTATTTGGTAAGTTCTTGTATTTCAGATTTGGTTATTGGATTTTATTCTCATTTATGTGATTATGTTTTCTGCGTGGTTGTGATTATTTCTTTTCATGTTGTTGAGTTAAGACTGGTACAACTTATGGATGATGTTAAAATCATTCGCTGGGCCATGTCACATGCTGGTATTTTCGTATTTTTGGGAAGCGGGGCTTGATAGTGACTTGCATGATTAAATCTATAAAGTCCATCAATTAAAATTCCAGAACCAATAAGACTAGAATTCATAAATAAATTGAAACAACAATTTCCATGATTTAACTTTAAAACGAGCCTGATCAAGTTTACTAACTGAAACTAAATTGCGCGAAATAGATGGAACAAAAAGAGTCTGAAACAAATCTAAATGATATCCAGTATCTAAACTGAGACGGTAAGTCCTAATAGCTTCAACTGGCGCTTTATTTCTGTTTCCAATGAGCAAGAAATTTTCCCTTGGGCTTATGGTTTGGGTCGTAAGAAATCCCTGCATCGAATTTGAAACATGAACATTAGCACCAGAATCAATCCACTAAGCAACAGAAGAAACATAAGTAAGATTTGATTCAAAAAAGCTTACAAAACCCATAGGGTTTCCTTTCTTTTCAAACCATTCTTTTCGTTTAGGGCAGTCTTTCTGAATGAGTCCAGGCTTCTTGCAAAATTTGCGCTGTCATTCTTCTTTGCCTTCTTCACATTGGGTTGATTAGCCTCGTTCATTCTGGGCAGTGCTCTTTTATGGCCTGAATTCTGCCTTTTTCCAGCATTACATCTAGCTCCTTGGACAAAATGTGCAACCTTTATACCTTGTTGGTTTAGCCTGGCCTCATCTTGTACCAACTTATTAGCCAGTTCATTCACCGCCCATTTTTCCTTAATGGCGTTGTAATGAATTTGGAATGGTCCATACTGAGGGGGTAAAGTGTTTAGGATAAATTGAACGAGAAAAGAATCGTCCACTGTCATTTCTAAACTCTTTAGCTTTGCCGCAAGGTTCGTCATCTCAATGAAGTGATCATGCATAGAGCGTGTGCCATCAAACTCCATGGTTGTCAGATCTGCCATAAGTTTCCCAGCAAGGGATTTGTCTGCAGTCTTGAACCGTTCTTCTATTGCAGTTCGGAAAGCCTTAGCAGTTACAGGTGTGGGAAGGGAAGTTTTGGTGTTACTTGCAATTGTCATTCGTAAGAACATTGCTCAATCTGTCAGACCTCTCCCAAGCTTTAAGGAGAGTCTTTTGTTCATCAGTGCTTGTTTCTGTAAGAGGATCTGGCTTTTCAATTTGAAAGGCCAAATCCAAGTCAAGCACTCCTAATGTGAACTCAACTCTCTCTTTCCATTCTGAGAAGTTAGTTCCCATGAGAAGAGGGACAGATGATACGGACGATGACAAATTTGAAGGGAAAGATGCTGCAATTTTAGAAATACAACAAGTTTTAATGAGACTATTTGAAACATAAACAACACATACATAATATTTGAATAAGTATGACAAGAGGATATGATACTCCTGTGGGTTGTAATAATAAATTCTACACATTATACCTAATAATCATAGTATTCATCATGCATAATTGAGTAGTGTTGTAATGCCCCAGATCCCCGTTTCTGGACATCCGTGACACAACCAGAATATTTGCCTTCAAATGCATCTCAACATAGTAAATAACACGGAAATTAAAAACTTTTATTGTCATCAAAGTTATTACATCATTAATTACAAATATATATTGTTCCTGAACAAGGAATACAAATTATATTAACTTATTACAACTACTACAATGTAATAATTACCGTCTGCCACCCATAACGGTAACCACAGCTCTCTACTGGAAGCTCCACTGAGCAGATATGCTCCCTGTCGCCGTGTTGCTGGGATTGAGATGCGCCCTGTACCTCCAATCTTCCGCTGCACTACTCTGATATTCCGGTATCTGCTCGAATAGTAGGCATGTACACTGCCACTCCACTTGGATGCCCTGCTTGTCTCGAGTTCTCCTGCACTCGCGACCCGATATCCAGTACCTAATTGAGTGGGCACGTCAGTACTTATACTGACGTAATGCTGATAAGAAAACAACAATTTCTAAACTTGAAATCACAATGAATCTTGATGAGAAAGAAAACGTGCATCCTAATTTTCTAGTGTTAGTATATGTCATGACCTGAAGTCTAATGCATAAGATACAATGTATAGAAACAGATGCACTTAGTCTAATGTCAGCAAGACTCTGGATACGCATGCATCCCATACTACATACGTTCCAGATCAAGCCGTCTTCTCCAAATTCAGGATTTCGAACCCTTGCCATGCAAATAATCTACTATTGTACTCAACCTGTTCCTGATAGATACAATCGTGACTGGTAAATCCGGCAGTTATCACCGCTAAACACAGTGGCATTTGCCACTAGTGGCCCAAACTGGTCTGGACCACACCAAATGCCGTGACGATCTTACAGATACACAACCGTATATCTATGGCGTCGAAGATCTATGAGACAGCAGCCCCATGGTCCGTTCGTGTCCACTCAACATAAGAACATGAAGGCCTCGAAGGTCTAAGCCCTTTATCCGACAGGAAACCTTTCGTTCTTACCACGACACTTCAAGAATTAACAGTGCGAGATACGCACAGCAGCACGTATCTCTAATAACAGGAAGAGACAACCCTGGTTATCACTGCCTAGTGCTGGCCTTTAGAACAAGTCGAATTATGGGGAATCACCCCTAACATCAACTCGTTCTTCAAGCGAAAAGTAAAGAAATACAATATGAAATAACATCGGTTGTTAAAACATGCAAGTTGTCGAATCATGCATAGTGTCTAACGAATGATTGAGCCCAAACGGTTCTGTCAAAAATAACTAAACACGGCGAGCCGACATTCATCGATTACCAAAACCTCTGTAGGTTTTTGACCTAAAGTCCTCGACCTGCGACCCACATCAAGCAGTACAACGACACCCACGGGAGTGCCTCATACGCGGCAATAGAGGTGAAACACACACAATTTATTAATATCCAGTTGTTGCCGCTGATTTCGGTGTGGGGGCAATCAGATGAACTTGTAGGTTCATGAGGAATCAAAGAGGACAAACCTGACCCTTTCCACTGTTGTTGGGCTGGCTCCTAGCTGCTCCTGTTGACCTGCACAAAGTATGAAACATCGGGATTGATTCCAGCGACGCACCCTCCGATGCTCTTGTCAATACTTAGAAAAGAATATCAAAAAAGCTTTAGGTAGGTAAAGAGTGATCACCTTGTAACGGTAGGAGGTAGGGAGATTTTATAGTTGCCCTGGGGATCTGCTTCGAGATAAGAGCGAATCTCTATTCCCCGGTGTGGCTGGATAGAAGTGGTTAGAACCACTTCTCCAGGATAAGGACGGATCAGGATCTCTTCATATCTTCCTGAATTGCCTCTCAACGGGTTGGGACCCGTTCTCAGTTGAACAAATCTGTTCACGGGTTATTGGGCCCAAGAGAAGAGATCCGGTTCCCATTTCGGACCCGTCTGTAGGTGAAATTACCGTTTTGCTCCTGTGAACTTTAAGATTCGTGCCCAATTTAAACGGTTCCGATTTAACCCCATTTTAGCCATTTCACCAGTTATTGATAGACCTAGGCATCAACACATTTTAAACGATGCAGATAACCTAACCTATCAACCCCAAACACTGGCGATCAGATTTCCATCGGTCGCCACCACCTCCGTCTCAAGTCTCATACAGTATCCCGGCCTGCGGACGACCTTCTCTCGATAAACGATCCGACGACGCACAAGAAAACCATTATCTCTCGAGGTGGAAATAAATCAATCACAATAATTGCTAACTGGGTTGATAGTCCTAGGGTATCACAACCTAGACTAGCTCCAAGCTATACTAGCTACAGGCCCCACATACAACAAATCGACCAAGGCAGCAGGTTGCTGAACTTGTAAACTTCATATCTTTCAGAATACGTCTTGGAATTGCATGATATTACCCATTCTGGAAAGCTAGGACTCTATACTACAAGTTTTTAGTTAACCATTTATCCAAATTCAGCCATCTAGAGGCTATACAATCCCTACATGTCCTCAACTGTGCTTTCTTTAATGTAATTTTTGCACCTTTCCAATAGCATAACAATTTGCTCACTAATCAGAATTACTCGATTCTAGATTCTATGGAAAGCTGGGAGTGTCTACTACAACTTCCTAGTTGGACACATCCACAGATTCATCCATTAAAGTCCTAAAAACCTTCAATCTCTATCAGCATACACAGGAAATGAGTGTAATGCCCTTGCCCCTAGCTCAGACAATTTATACAATTTATAAGATAAATTAGATACTATGTAGTACAACTGCCCACCACAAGCTGCCTCTCAAAAGTTGGTTAACGGATTAGGTGACTCTTGATCATAGGCTATTATATTTATATATTATTATATTCATATTCACTTTCGATGTGGTACAAATCCCACACCTCTCCCCGTACTCTCTCTCATCCGAGAGAAGTACACAAGCAGCAAGCATTTTCGGGTGGGCCCCAATGTGACATCCACGTCACCAAATGAGCTTGACCGAAGTCCACAGCAAGCCTAAGCTCTTTGCTGTTTTCTTTCAATTCAAGTGCCCCCCCCCCCCAATTTCCATTCACAAATTCCTTTATATTACCAACATGCAAACAGCACCATATATATATTTATTTATTTATATTCTTTCTTTTTTTTGTGAAAACTACGGGGTGTTATACACACACCCTGATTCTGCGGGTGGTCCACTATTTCAGGCCACCACCTCGCTCTCTCTCAAGCATACTCGATGTACATCTGCTAGCTCCATCTCAGGCATACATCTTGCCCATTCTTACCCACACTCGGTGTTTAAAGTCGGCTCTGATACCATTTATAATGCCCCTGCCCCTAGCTCAGACAATTTATACAATTTATAAGACAAATTAGATACTATGTAGTACAACTGCCCACCATAGGCTGCCTCTCAAAAGTTGGTTAACCGATTAGGTGACTCTTGATCATAGGCTATTATATTTATATATTATTATATTCATATTCACTTCCGATGTGGTACAAATTCCACACCTCTCCCCGTACTCTCTCTCATCCGAGAGAAGTACACAGGCAGCAAGTACTTTCGGGTGGGCCCCAATGTGACATCTACATCACCAAATGAGCTTGACCGAAGTCAACAGCAAGCCTAAGCTCTTTGCTGTTTTCTTTCAATTCAAGTGGGCCCCCCCATTTCCATTCACAAATTCCATTATATTACCAACATGCCAATAGCACCATATATATATATTTATTTATTTATATTCTTTTTTTTTTAAACTACGGGGTGTTACAATGAGTTTCCTCTACGAAAACCAAATTCTTCAAGTAAGACTGGTTCTTCCCCTATCTAAAAAAAATCATAACTTTTGCTAAACACCCTGGAATTGCATGATTCCAGATGTTTTGGAAAGCTACGAATCTCTACTACAATTCTCCAGTTGATCATTCTTCCAAATTCTCAACACACAATTCCAGAATTCCATAACTTTACTGATTACTCAAAACTGGACTGAACTGAATTGAGAAATAGACTGATGGGATCTCACCCCTGACTTGAGAATTGTCCTTGAACTGAAAACTGTGAGGCTGCAAGAAAGATTTTTTTTTTTTTTGGTAAAACAGAAAATGGGTTTGGGTTTGGTTTCGAGAAACGGGTCGGGTTGGAGAGGAAATAGGGTAATTATGGGTATTTGGATTCGGGTTGGGTTCAGGTATTGGATTCGGGTAATAGGGAAAGTGGGTTTGCAGGTTCTGGGTATTTGGATTCGGGTTGGGGTAGAAGGATTTGGGTATAAGAAAAATAGGGTTAGGGTTACCGATTCCCAAAAAGGTTGAATTCCGCCGTCATCGACATCGGAGCTTTGAACGGCGAGCCAAGTGACCCGATGCTGGTTTTGAAGGAGAGAGTGAAGGGATTGGAAGGGTCGTTGGGGCAATAGGAGGCGCCAATTTGAGGGTCGGAATCGAAGGCGGTGAGAAGATCGATGTGGAGCTCCTTGGCGTCGCCGACGAGGACGCCGGAGTGGAAGGGAAAGCTGAGGATGTAGAGGGAGACTGAGATTGGGGTATCCATTTTTGTTGGGGAATTTGGTGAGAGGTTGAAGATAATTGAGATTGGGGTAGCCATTTTTGTTGGGGATTTTGGTGAGAGGTTGAAGATGCCTGGTCGGGGGCAATTCGCTGGAGTTGGTTTGAAGATATTAGTTGGTCAGGAATTTCTCGGGGATGAAGACAGTGGTGTCGCCGGTGATGGTGAGTGGTGTCATCGGGGGTAAGGACAGTGGTGTCGCCGGTGGTGGGTTGCCGATGTTGTTGAAGATGGAGTTTTGGATCAGTTGTTGCCGAAGTTGTTGGTGTAGCCGCTTGCTGTGGCGGCTTGGGTTTGTGTTTGAGAAGGGTTTTGATTTTTGCAGTTTTGGGATTAGGGTTTGAGAGAGGAGACGATGGCTAGGATTTTTTGATCTTGTTGTTTGATGACGGCTAGTGTTTTGGAGATTTAGGATTTTGGGGGAGATTAGGGTTTTGATCATGATCGGGAAAGGAATGTCGGGAGGTCGAGTGATTCTGATGAAGACGAAAACCACCCCACCTCGATGACGAGGATTAAATTAATTAGTATAGGCCTTATAGGACGGTAGGCTCTGATATCATGTTAAGATTATTGGATGAAAATAATTCTTTATTGATTGATTGAATAAACTGAATACAATATGGCTCATATATATAGGAGAGAATAGAAGATTAAACTGATACATAACCGATACGAAACTAAACTAATATATCATCTAACAGGTCTATACTTCGTTTTTCTTTGTTCATCAAGGCAAATCTAGTTTTAGGCTGCTTTGGTACATAACTCAGAAGATTGAGGGAGAGAAAATGAAAAAGAAAATTGAGAAACTGAGTTACCTTATTATTATTGTCTAGTAGGAATCTTCTCATACTGAATAAGGGGAAAAAGCAGTGCAAAATTGATACTTAAATGTCCTTAATACGAGGTACTGGTACTGTGGTCACATACATCAAACCCCAGTTATCTAGTAGAGACCCTACTTTAAGTGCTAATACTACGAAACGACAGGTACATATAAAGATCAAAAGTACGTAAATCATCCCCTACTTCTCTTGTTTCTTATCAAGGCATCAAAGGATGGCTTGCAGTAGCCACGACGGAAGAACATGTCAGCGACATTCCTGTACACCGCCTCAGTCATGTGAACGCCATCCCAGTTCACAAATTTGTTGGGGTCAGAGCAAGCCTTCAAGGCATCCTGTGAGCCGCAGGTGGAGAAAGGGTCGAAGTTGTAGAGCCCACCCCCTGAGCCGCAGCAGACCTTGAATGGCTCTGTGAAGCCATGAGCTCCAGGGTTCTTCATGATGGTGCGGTGGGCACTGTAGTAGTCAGCATATGAAATGACAGCTTTCGGGTATAGCTTCCTGAGATGTTGGAGCTTGGCTTGGAGAAGCAAGTTGTGGGTGTTGCTGTTAGTGTTTTCGATGGCAGAGCACCCGAGTTCGTCTCTGTCATTGAGTGGTGCTAGTATCATTGTTAAAGGAAGACAGCCTACTAGAGGCAGTCCTTGAACTACAATGTACTTGGCACCTCGAGTAAGCAGTGCCTGTGTGGATTCACAAGTTTACATGGTAAAAGAGTATTATTCACTTATTCATACTTCACCAACTTAACTTGAATTTTCTGATTGATAGCATGCAATTTCTATAGACATAAATATTCTTCAATTGTTTTCAGCTAATTTTTGCAATTTTTGCTAGTTACATGGAAACCAGGTTGCCAAGATCATCTATCTGTCAATAGTGTTTTTTGCTGCGATACTCCAGTAAGTAAGGTTCCTCAAACTTCTATATAGTACTATTTGCATTTTATTAAGCTTAATGCTGATAATTGATACATTGCTTAAACTAGTTTTCTTGCACATTCATTGTAAGTATTTATTATTTAGTTCTTGTCATCGATTTCATTTGCATATCGAAAATTTATACTGTGTATGGTATGAAAGGAAAAAAAAAAAAAGCTGACAGAAAAACTTTAGTTTACTGAACAATAGGAAATTTTTTTCGCAGACTTGAGTCTTAATGTAGAGATATATAATTCTTCTTGAGCATGGTCTCTCTTCTCATTACTAGTAGGGGAATCTTAGTTTCCTGGTAAGTTCATAGGGATCTCTTGAAATTACGATGAAAAATAGCAGATGTTAATAGTTGGGAGTTACTTTGAAGGTACACTGATCCTGAGCAAGTTCAATTTGATGGAAATTTCTGTTACTAGTTGCAAAAATTAGTACTATTCTTTTGATCATATATCAAAACTAAGAAGCAGAGCATAAGTGATCTTATATCAAACCTGCACAAAGTTGCCCACATTCTTGACAGTGAGTTCCCGAATAATCCTAGGTGTGAGAAAAGATCCAAGAGTATACGCATAGTCATTTACACCGATCTCACCAACCCAAAAGAGAGCACCCTCAAAATCTGCTCTACACTTCAGCGATCTTTTCCCTATGCACCCTTTCCCTTCCAAGTACTTATCAAACCAACCGAGCTGAGTATTTAAAGCTTGAGGAGTTATATCCAGAGTCAGGTTGTTCTTTACAAAGAATTCATGGTCAAGTGCTGTCGACCCTGCAACCGCAAAGTTAACTCCGTTGGAGAAGTTGGAGGTGCGGCTAAGATAAGGAGGAACAAAAGGGAGGGAGAGATCGGTAGCGAGAAAGTCAATGACGAGGCGGCCATCAGAGTATCGGTTGGTGGAGTGATGGAAGAAGGTGGTACCATAGGGGAGGCTAGACACATGAGTGAAGGACCTAGGGCCGGTTGCAGACCGTGTGTTTCCCGTGTCGGTGTAAGAGTCTCCGAATGCGTAGATTTTCGTGAAATGGTGTGAAGAAGAAGAAGAAGAAGAAGAAGAAGTCGAAAGAATTGAGAACAACATTAGGAGAAAAGAAATGGTTATGGCCATGGTGGTGTTGAGAGTGTACGTAGTTTGTTACTGTGTGAGGGGGGGTGGGGGGGTGGGTAGTTTATATAGTTGAAGAAAGAGGGAAGGTGAAGGGTGAAGTCCTTTTTCTGTAAATTACTAGTATGTCCTTACTTTTCATGTTCAAATCTCTGTATCAGAATATCGAATGTGACTTAGGGCATGCAGATGTTCAGTAGCTATTTGAAGGTGAATTATGTGCACTAACATATATATCATGTGCACTGTTATCACTTCTAATTTGATTTCAGTTTGAATAATTTATTTGGTAGATCTATCATCAAGTTCTGAAAGGAAGCTAAAACAATGGACAGGATTACGTACACATGCATGTCTACTAACGGTTCGTGTTTGTATTGGATGATTCAGAGCGAATAGATCACATGAGTCACACATGCATTGTCTTCTCGTACGTATTCTTGGCGAGAATACCGAACACATTCTTCTCGACCCTCAAGTTATAATATAGTAAGTGATAAGAGAGAGGTGAGATGTAGTGGGTAGTTGGTGGTCTGAAGATGGCAAGGTTTAAATGGGGAGGGAGTGAGGTGAGAGGTGGTGGTTGCAATGACGGTGATTCAATTCAATTCAATAATGCGGACGCACACAATAGCTGCTGTGAGATTTATTACGGCACCGTATGGAAGTTGGTTGAGAAATTTATGGTAATCAATGCATGTCTATGAGTATGAGTTAAATGAAAGATTTGCTGTACTGACCCAACTTTTTGAAAATATTTGGGGTCTTTCAAAAATGATCAGCGATCTGATTCAGTTTTGGACATGCCAGCATAAGCCGATATTGAAAATATAACGGCACAGGACAATGCAATAAAGACAGCATCATTTTATATTTTTTTTGCATACCGTTATTTGGAGTAACGGCATCAGTATATTTCTAATACGAGTGTGAATCTTCTGACTTGGAAAAAATTCTAAGTGTTGAAACAACTTATAAATAATGCTGTTATTGCCAAGAACAACATTCGAATTACTGATGACGTTATAATAAAATGAATTGTTGCATTTGTTTGGAACAGCGACAACATTTCATTTTATTATAACTGATGTCGTTATCTCCAATAACGACATTAGTAATTCGAATGTCGTTTTTGGGGATAACGACATTATTTATAAGTTATTTTAACACTTAGATTTTTTTTCAAGTCAGAAGATTCACACTCGTATGAGAAATATACTGATGTCGTTACTCCAAATAACGGTATGCAAAAAAAAAAGTATAATGATATCGTTATTGAAAATAACGAAATATAAATAACCTATGCCGTTATTTTTAATAACGGCTTATGTTGACGTGTTCAAAATTGAATCAGATCGCTAATTGTTTTCGAAAGTGGGTCAGACCCCAAATATTTTCAAAAAGTGGGTCAGTAGGACAAAAAAATCCAGTTAAATGGTTTTTTTTTTCTTTTTCATGTAGAAAGTTTTACTACAATTGACCATTTTGAAGTCCGAAGAGGTGCTAGTTTCTTCTGAATGTTTATAACATCAAATGAGAATTGTGACAAATGTCTACAATTAAATGTACTAGTAATTTACATATGCGATGCGCATATATATATATATATATATATATATATATATATATATATATATATATATATATATATACCCCAACACAAAAAATTAGAAGAAAAAGAATTAGGGGAAAATATAAATAATATATATATATATACCCCAACACAAAAAATTAGAAGAAAAAGAATTAGGGAAAAATATAAATAATGATTAAGATCAAGAGATTAGGGTTTACAACGGCGAAGCTCTTGAGATAGATAGATAGATATATATATATATATATATATATATATATATATATATACCCCAACACACGCAAAATACAAAATAAAACAAAAAATTAGAAGAAAAAGAATTAGGGGAAAATATAAATAATGATTAAGATCAAGAGATTAGGGTTTACAACGGTGAAGCTCTTGTTCTTTGGGTTCAACCAAAAGAAAACATGAATTCCAAAAAAATCTCAACAAAAACTGACTAAAATCCACAAAAAATCGATTGGGATTTGGTTTCAATTTGGGTTTGATTTGAGGATTTCGATCGGTATTATTTGGGGATATGGATGCCTTTGATGATGATGTAAAAAGTTAACTGCTAGGATTAAGATGATCATGTTAGATCTACGGTTTATATGATGTTTATTTTACACGTGCTATGCACGTGGGGGAAATTTTTGGGAAAAAAATTGAAAAGGAAAAAAAAAAGAAAAAATAAATTACACTGTAGACTCATCAGTCATCACCCTTTTCCTATTATATATGTAGAGATATATGAAGACTGAAGAGATAGAGATAGACGTGCGTTGCACGGGTTGGGATATGGACAAATTACACTAAGGCTTTCTCCTATTATAGTAGTGTGTGTGTGTGTGTGTGTGTGTGTGTGTGTGTGTGTGTGTGTGTGTGTGTGTGTGTGTGTGTGTGTATATATATATATATATATATATATATATGTTTTAAAATAAAAATTTCGACGTTGTCTGGCATCAAATCTAAGACTTCTTTTATATTAATTACTAGTATTTTTCACGTGCGATGCACATTTTGCTAAGAGTTGGAAAATTTTTACGTGCGATGTACATGTTAAGAAATAATTTTGGTTCCAATTAATTTGGAAAAATATTTTGAAGGAAAATCTACAATTTATACGTGCAATGCACGTGTTTATAGGTAGAATTTGAGTTGTACGTGCAACGTATGTGTATGTTTAGTGTTAAAAAATATTATAAAATTATTTTGCACGTGCGTTGCACGTTCTAAATATGTGAAATTTTTTTATTTATTTGTTTTTGTTGTATTTAATGGGAGAGTTGGAGTTGCACGTGCAACGCACGGATTTGTATGTTGACAAAATAACAACCCCAACTCTCCCATTATAATTTTAGAGATTAGAGATTAGATATATATATGTGCATTGCATGTGTTTATTGAGTTACAATATACGTATTTTGGTTTAATTACAAATGGAGTTTGTTCGGTGACAAACTCTCCGATTAAAATAGCAGAGATATTGAAATCAGTATTTGGTGAGCATAAGATGGTTTTCTCTGGTCTTAAGAAGCCACAACTACAAGGACGAGCACATCTTATTGATTATCTCAAGGAGTCCACAGCATAAAAACTGCATTTGTGCTCCAGCCTCTTGATACATTGGAGCATACCATTTTCTTTTCTTTTGTTAATAAGATTTAAAGACTGGAGAGGTTATCCAACCGCCTGGTAGAAAGTAGGAGAGACGAGAAAAGGAAAACAACATTTTTGATCGCTTTGAGTATTATCTCTAATTCATCAAGCTACTCAATGTCTAATTCATTCTATCCTTCGTATCTTTTTTTTTTTTTTTTTGAATAAAAGATGGCACGAGAATTGCCATCGGATCTCATTAAACAGCTGAAGTCAATACATAACTGATACAACCAACAAAGTCCACATCCACTCCCAAAATACATAGTCTCAAAATACATCATATCTCTAGGACATAAGAAAAACAACTAACAGAGCAGTCATGACTAAGTAAACGGAACTTCTGAATCAAGAATTGCCGTACCCCGGACCACCCTCCTCTGACGGGAAAAGGATCCTCGTCTTGACTTTCTTCCTCACACCTGGTACAGACAACCAGAAAGCAGTAAGAGACAGGATTTTATAAACCAACTGAGTAAAGTTACAAGAACGATCTCTAAAACATGAATCATTTCTATCAAGCCAAATGACCCATAAAGTAGCTGCAACTAAACAGTCCCACTCTCTCTCTTGCTCTCGCCCGATCTCCGCAACCCGAAACTCCCCCCCATAATTGAACAACTTTGGACGGGAATCTGCTGATTCCAAATCCCATAATGAGGAACTCCCAAAGTTGCCTCCTAAAAACGCATTCCAGGAACAGATGGCCAATATTTTCCTCTCCATTCCCGCACTTAGGGCAGGATACCGAAGTAATCAGTCCCCTCTTTGCAAGGTTGGCTCTCGTCAGTATTGCATCCTTAGAGACCAACCATAAGAAGGCGAGGACCTTGTGCGGAGCGCTCGTCCTCCAAATGACTCTACTGAGGGGACATCTAATCCCTCCGTCGGATAGGGCTGCATACAAGGAGCTGACCGAGAATTGGTTGCTCGAGTTCAGCCGCCACCCTCTCTGGTCAGTCGATACCTCCGACACTCTATGGGAGTCACCTAAAAAAGTGACGATAGGGGCAATGAAGGAGGGGAAGCTGGCAAATTCCGGGGGCGATACTCTGAGACGCCAAGAGGACCAGACCCAGTAATCTGCCACTAGAGCGTTCTTATTAAGAGCATGCTCAAAAATGTCCGGAAACAAGGAGGCGAGTGAGTTTGGTCCAGTCCAGGCATCTAGCCAAAAGCGGGTACTCATCCCATTCCCCACTGAACTTGGAGAATGGCTGTGGAAGAGCTCGCCGAGCTTGTCTATACCCCTCCACATAGGGGATACGGTTCTACGATGCTGACCCCCCCCCCCCCCAAATTTGAATCGCCTAGACCTCCTATAGCGGGCCCAACAGTGGTCCGAAGGTAGGCGCGAGTGAATCTTCCACCACCATTTACACAGAAGGGCTCTATTCATGTCTCTGAGATTTAAAATTCCCAACCCTCCAAACTCTTTTCGCCTACACACCTGGCTCCATTTAACAAGAGGCAGGCCTTTGCCGTCCTCTCGACCCCCCTTCCACAAGAAATCCCTACGAATCTTATCAATCTTATTGATAACCCAACTGGGGAATTCATAGATGGACATCCAATAAGTAGGGAGATTAGAGAGGACCGAGTTAATGAGCGTGATTCTGCCTCCTAACGATAGGTGTTTCCTCTTCCACCCCGGGAGCCGCTTCTCAATTCTCTCAATAAGGGTAATCCAATCACTATGTTTGAGACGACCCGGCCGCAGCGGAACTCCTAGGTATTTGATTGGAAACCTCCCCACTTTGCAGTCAAGGACGTTAGCCAACAGGGCAGGGGACGCCTCGTCACACCTCCCCAACCCAATCAAATAACTCTTAGCGAAATTCACTCTAAGCCCGCACCACGCTTCATAGAAAACCAAGATGCCTTTGAAAATAAGAACCTCATCCATCTCGTTCCGTCCGAATAGAAGAGTATCATCTGCATACTGAAGAATGAGACTATTACGGACGCCGTCCATCCCTCTAATGCCATGGAGAAGTTGGTGGTTGGCACAATGCAGGATCATTTCTGATAAGACATCAGCTACCAGGGTGAATAGCATAGGGGAAAGGGGGTCCCCTTGACGAAGCCCTCTTTTGCAAGCAATAAGGTTGGTCGAGAGACCGTTGACCAAAATCGAGGATTTGCCACCTCTAATGCACTTGCTAATCCACTCAGTCCATTTTGGTCCAAAACCTCTAGACTGAAGGACCTCAATCACGCTCTCCCATTCCACCATATCATAGGCTTTCTCAAAGTCAAGCTTGAGCATAAAGCCTTCTTCTCTATACCTATCACATTGGAAGATGGTTTCGTGGGCAATAGCAATACTGTCAAGAATATCCCTCCCTTGAATGAACCCGCTTTGTGCATGGTGGATCATCGCATTGAGACATGGTTTCAACCTATTTGCGAGGACCTTCGAGATGATTTTGAACGAGCCGTTGAGAAGGCTAATAGGTCTAAAATTTCCCACCTCTTTAGAATCCTCAGATTTGGGGATAAGAATGATAGACGCATAGTTGAGACTGTCAATCTGGACGGACCCCAGAAACAGTGCTTCAAAAATGGCAAAGAGATCCGTCTTGACTATATCCCAGAACCTCGAGTAGAATAGGATGGGAAACCCATCGGGCCCAGGAGCTTTATCCTGCCCCAACTCTTTAACCGCCTTGGGAATCTCATCCATCTCGAAAGGCTTTTCCAGATATTTTGGGTCTGCCACCGGGGGGCGTACCCAGAACGAATCATGAAGGGAGCACAGCCGATTACTGGACCGTCCCAGAAGGGCTCTGAAATGGCTCTCGATGTGGGAACCTACCAAATTCTGGTCTGACTCCCACCTGTTGTTAATGAGGAGGCCCGATATAAAGTTGGATCTTCTACGGCCATTGGCTACCCGATGGAAGTATGCTGTGTTAGCATCTCCCTCCTATAGCCACTGGTCGCGCGATCGTTGCCTCCAGAAGTCGTCCTCCATCTTGAAAATCGTATCAAGATCCATTCTGGACTTCTAAAGATCCGACAACTCGTTTAAGGAAAGGTCTCTAGTTTCCTCCACAATCTCTAACGCTTGAATCTGCCCCATAATTCTAGCCTTATCCGCGTTGGCCCGCCTCCTTTCCTGCCCAGCCCAAGCTCTAAGCGAACCTCTAAGCCTCCGAATCTTTGAATTCCAAGCGGATACAGCATCCCCTGGCTCCCCGGCCCTCCTCTGGAGAGGAGCATTCCAGGATTCCTCGATGATGGCCCGAAGGTTCTCATTACGGAGCCAGGCTTTTTCAAAACGAAAGGTTTTAGACCGTCTGCTCCTCTCCCCCCCCCCCCCCCCCCCGTTGACAGAAACAACGGGATGTGATCTGAAGTATTCCGAAACGTCGATTTAGCCGCAGCGAGTGGGAAAAGAGCTTCCCATTCCTCGGAAACGAAGATCCTATCTAGCTTGGCCAGAATCGGTCTGGCTTGCATATTGGACCACGTGAATTTGCGATCGGGAACAATAATCTCTCTCAACTCGAGCAAGTTAATAATCCTATTGAAGTTTCCTCTCTCGGCCTGACTACACCCCTGACCCAAGTGCTCCTCCGAATAACGAGTGATATTGAAATCACCCCCCAAAACCCATGATTTCCCCCACTTCTGCTGGATGAAAATTAGTTCATCCCAAAACCTGGAGCGTTCGACTGAGGAATGAGGCCCGTACACCATAGAGATAACTTGGATGTCATGATCGGTTTTAGATTTAAGGTTAACTGAAACCGAAAACTCTCCAATGAAGACATCTAAGCATTCAAAAACGTCATTGTTGAAACCAACAATGATGCCTCCAGAATGCCCTCGAGCCGGTAAAATACACCACTCCCACTTCCGACCAGGGACCATACGATCAAGCAGATCCGAAGATGGACACTCCATCTTAGTCTCGCACAAACCAACTACAACAGGACGTTGATAGAACAACGTCTCCCTGATAACTCTCCGCTTCTTACTACAGTTTAACCCCCTCACGTTCCAAAAGGCGTATTCCATTGGGAAACAAACAGAGGACTCTCAAAAAAGTAGCCTAATTACAGGCTACCGGGCTGCCTAGCCCACTCTCTAATACTCCTAGCACATTCTACCCGCGATGAGATTTCAGAACCCACATTAATTCGGCACACCTTGGCTAAACTAATTAATAGAGAATCAGGAATGAAATCAATAATAGCATAATCAGACAAAGACTCACCTGCAAGGGCAGAACTGGGGGCTTTCAGCTTGACAGCCGAAGCAATCAGATCGTCTTTGGACAGCGGGCGACTCCCATGTCGCTCCCTTTGGCGAGAGCTGCGCCTAGGGACTTCAACACACACCTCTTTGCCTTTCCTAGAGGACCCAAATCTGATAGGAGAATCCTCTACTCTGACCTCTTTCTCAATGTCCCAAATTTGAGCAGCGATCGACAGAGGAGAAGTGTCCTCAATGTTCTTAAGCGCATCGATCAAATCATCATCATTAGGGGAGTCGAAGCTAGCCTTGTCATCTCCACTCTGATATTCCTGCTCAGAGAAATTACAACCCCCCCTCTTCGATACTCTGATATTGTCTCTTTCTCGACCCGGGCTGAATAACCCCCTTGGATTCCGACACTGCCTCCTCCTCTGAGCCCAGCTCAACACTAATTATCCCCCAAAGTAAACAAAATGTTCCCACTTCTCCTCCACCTCTTCACCACTCTCTCCCTACTCCCAACAACGCCGATCGCCACCTCCGATGGCCAATGGACCCGGGCTGAATAACCCCCTATCCTTCGTATCTTGTTGGTTCCTAGTAAAATGACATTTAACATTTGGTTCTTGATTAAAATAAAAAAAAGAAAAAGAAAAAAAAAAAAGAGTACACTCATTTTTTACACCCTTTTTAACAACAATTTTTTCTAACATTTACACCCAATGTATGATGAATTTGGACCATTTGGACTAGTAAAATGCTAGACATACATGCATTTTTACCCCCAAACATCTCTAATATTATAATGGGAGAAGGGCTTAGTGTCATATGTCAATGGATGTCATTTTGTCAACACGTGCAGCGCACGTGTTGACAACAAAATGACTCACTTTGGTAAATATTTTCGAAAGTGGACCAGTTTGGTAAATATTTTCAAAAGTGGATCAGTTTGGAAATTATTTTCTTTATTTCCTTTTCATTATCCCCTTTTTTTTCCGTTTCATTCGGTTTTTTTTAGGTCTTTTTCCTTCTTCCTCCACGTGCATCGCACGTGCATTTTTTTTAATCCTTTTCATTCGTTTTTTTTGGGTCTTTTTCCTTCTCCCTCCACGTGCATCGCACGTGCATGATACTAGTACATTATAAATGTATTAGGGTCTACTTCTAACTAAAAGACAAGATTAAAATAGTCTTTTAGTGAGTTGTGGACCCCAGTGCATTTATTGTTAGAGATTATGAGAGATTATAACAATAAAAATTAGGGTTAATATCCTAAACTAAGGTGTTTGAGATATTTACCCTAGGTATCAAAATTAGAATACCTAGACTATTATCAGTATTTATAGGATAAATAATGGTTTGGGTACTGAGTTCTCAACCCACTTAACCCGCATTCCGATATCCATACAATTAGTACATATAACACACGTGTTATCCATATAATAATATTACACATAATATTATTTATATAGTGAGAATATATCTATATATCCAACAATCTCTTCCTATATTCTCAATATATAAACGTACTTGATTATCTCATCAGTTCAACATGAAGCTGACTAGCTCATATCAGTCGTTAAATAGAAGAAATGCATCACACAATATACAGTTCATAAGAACTAAATCAATTATAAATCCGAATAGTTCAAAAAGACTAAACCAAAATAATTAAATAGTTTCCAAACCATATCACAACAGAATAGTTCACAATGTCTAAACTAACTGGAGTAATCTGTCATAGTTTTAAAATCAAACAAAGCAAATAAACTTCAAGAACAAAATAAGAGTTTTAAGCTCAATGAATATAAGAGTCTTAAACTCAACAGAAGTTTTACCAAGCAAGTAACTAATTTATTCTCGAAAGAAATAAACTGAAACTCTATCCTTACACACTGCTTTATGTTTACTTCTTCATTTTGAGCAAATCATTATTTTGAAATCCATGTTGACAAATTTAACTCCTCAATCTTTGCTAGCTTATTAAAAACAATAATATCAAGAGACACATCTCTAAGAATTCCAACGAATTTCATAAAGTATCTTAGTACAATTCATAATTAGCTTAGCAAAAATATAATGCAAGCATCACAATTAAGTTTCTTTAACTAAATAAAGAACAAGAACTATTATAGTTTCTATACAAGAACTATACTATGTTTCATATTGAAATGATAGAACAATTAAATCAATTATGGTTAATTCTGAATCATCAAAATTGGAATGAAACAAGAATCCATAAAAGAGATATATCATCAAAATTGGAATGATATAACGACATTCTAAACATCGGAAACACATCGACAAGTTTTCATATTTCGTATTGGAATAATATGATTATTCTAAGTAAATTCTCTAGATATATAATACCATCAAAATTGGAATGACATTATATATTTGTAGAATTTATGTAGAATCATCAAAATTATCTAAAACATGTCAACTACCTAAAATTGATTCTTAAGTTTGAGCTTCTCTATGGATCTAATTGGATTCAAAATTTCAAAATAATTAGGATGTTAAAGTTTTGACTCAATAGCTTTTAACTCCATTTCCCCCACAATTTTGATAATTAGATCACTTTCAAGTCTCTTAGCAAGAGCATTAGCCATATTTTATTTCAATTGCACTTTATTTATGAGAAAGTTCAACTAGGCTTCTTTCAGCCTTAATATACTCCGTTTACTATTATAGAGTGAGTTATGAGCTACAGTGCATTATAGCTTGATAGTCGCATAACAGAATTAAAGAGTTACTTAAAATTCTTAATGGATGACTAGCAACAAATTCTTCAATCCACTCAGTCTTTTTCCCTGCAGAGGATAACACATAGAGGTCTGATTTCATGGATGATAGCACAGTACTTGTTTGCCTTTTAATTTCCATAACATTTCTGTTCCTCCTACTGTAAACACATATCCACTAGTTATCGATTTTTACTAAATTCTGAGCATCATAATGGATCAGATTAGTCATTCATTCGAAGAATGACTAGAGTAGCACAAAGCAAACTCTTAAGTACCACTCAGGTATCTCATTAGTCTATTAAAGGCACTCAAATGTGTATGAGATTATTAGTGAATCTGTAGATCATACCTACCTAAAAGGCTATGTCTATTCTAGTACAGATCTTTGTATACATGAGACTTTTAATTCCTTTAGAATGATCTACCTGTCTCATAGTTGCACTATCTTAGGTGTCAACCTTTTATCATAATCATAGGGTGTTTCAAAACACACTTTCAATTAATATATTCCCACTTTTGAAACACATTTTGATTTGATGAGTTTGACTAAGAGTTATCCTTGCCAACCGAAACTCACCCTTATACCTATGGTGTCCACAATACCTAGATTTTTCATCTTGAATTCTATGGATAACACAATTTTAACTTCATTTGTAATATAGATGTCACTTCCAAGAACACGCATGTCAACAGAATAAGTAAATAATAGCCACTATATTTGACACACCACAAAGTTAAAGGCACATATCTGAATTACTTGATTCATATATTGGGCTCTTTAAGAAATTTGTCAAATTATTTATTCGTCGGCTAGACATATTTTAAGAACATACAATGATTTTACTAAATTGTAAATCTAGTTTACTAAACATATTAGTTCAAAACTTTCCAGTACAAAACTGTTAAGTACAAAATATCAAGTATAAAACTTTTAGTACAAAACTGTTTAAATATCTTTTATGAATAACAAAATTTTCAATAAATGCAAGGGTAAGAAGAATACCTATTATAGCAATATGATAAACATGTGAGTAGACATTAAATAAATCTAGCACATTTTTCTCAGTCAATCCGTTAGTTACTAAAATACATTAAAATTTGCTACTGAACAATCAAAATTAAGTTTCTTCTACAAAACCCCACTAACTTGCTATAGTTTTAGCCCATTTCGGCAGATCAACTAAATTAAAGTATTATTGCATGACACAAAATCATCTCATTATCTACTAAAGACTCTTCTTAGCTCATTTATCATTCAAGTTTAAGTGTCAGTATGACTGGTTCTTGATTCCAACAACATTGACTATGTCAGTAGGACTAGATAATTTCATGCACTTATCTTTGATGACACATTCTCAAAGAACTTTGTTTGTCTAGTATCTACTAATACAAATTAGATAGATCTAAAATCTATCCATAGAACCATATTCTGCACTTTCTAAGTACACACAAATATTTGTCATAGGTCCTACTTTAGGCCTTCTAGGGTCATGTACTCTAACAAATGTATCACATCACATGTTTTCACATTAACAAAATTACTAGTAGTTTACACGCGCGATGCACATTTTAATAAATATAGTTTTTTAAAATAAAAATTTAGACATAGTCTTGATTTGAACCGAGGACCTCCTTTATAATAGTTATGCACGTGTGTTACATGAGTTGGTAGATTGACAAAACATTTACAAATGACACTAAGGCCTTCTCCCATTATAATATTAGAGATTTGTAATAAATATAGTTTTTAAAAATAAAAATTTAGACATAGTCTTGATTTGAACCTAGGACCTCCTTTATAATAGTTATGCATGTGTGTTACATGGGTTGGTAGATTGACAAAATATTTACAAATGACACTAAGGCCTTCTCCCATTATAATATTAGAGATTTGTGTTTCTATCCCATAATCTACAAGGTGTAAATAATTTAGAGTGTGGTAATATATTGGAAATATGATTAACAATACAATATCATCGACAGTTACACAAACTCAAACAATAGTCAATAATATAGATTTCAACATTTCACTAAGTGTTTGATTCTAACTTTTATCAATGTCGTTTTGACTGTTGTAAATAGAGTGCACTAGAGATTATGCCAAAAATGCAAATCTCTCTTAAAATTGTTAAAGCATATTCACCACCTCTATCAAATTTGAAACCTTTTGATCTTAGCATTTAACTAGATTTTTAATTCATCAAAATAGCGAGTGCTATATTCTCCATATATGTATGACAAACATTCAATAATCATCTACATGGGTGATTAAATACTTCTGATCAGACCGATTATTGTCTCATCTAGTCACAAAGCTACTGAGATCACAAATATCAGAATGTATTGACTCAAGAAGTTGTGTGCTCCTAGATACCAAACTAAATAATTTTCTAGTGATCATAATCTGAGCACAACTTTCATATTTGTCATATTTAATGGAGTGTCATTTAGCAGAGTTATGAGTTTTAACAAGAACAAACAATTTAATATATAGTTCTCAAATCCTAGCCAATTATGCTATGTTCAGGAACTATACACAATTAGAACTATTATTATTAATTGTCTCATTTGTTAAACTCAACTTATACATGCGATTGACAATATATGCACATTATAAGAGTTAATACAAAATTACTCTATCACATTTTACAAAATTATTTGCTTTCTCTAGTGATTCTAACAATGGCCATTTGCTCAAACATATTGAGGGAAGAGTTATTTCCTAAGTCACAGACATTTGTTGTACAACTTATATATTAACTTTTATTAGAGAAGTAAACATAAAATCTCACACAAACTGTAAATGATGGATTTAGTCAAAATATCTATACATATAGTATGATAAAGCACTTAATGTAACACCCCGTAATTTTCAAAGAGTATATATATATATATATATATATATATATATATATATATATATATATATATATATATATATATATATATATATATATATATATGAAGTAGAGTTAGCTGTTTGAAATATTACATCACTACAAAAGATACTCGATTTACCGGCGTATATTCCTCGGCGTTTTACCAGTAGCGCCGGGGTAGGGAGCGAATAGGAATGGGGCGCCAGATGGGAAGGTTATACACCGGCGGTCGCTTTAAACCGCCGGGCAATCTTCGTATTCACCGGCATTTTATTTAAAAACGCCGGTGAAGTGTATTATTCACCGGCGTTTTAATAAGAAACGCCAGTGAATATACCATACATTCACCGGCGTGTCTAATTGAAACGCCGGTGAAGTGTATTATTCACCGGCGTTTTAATAAGAAACGCCAGTGAATATACCATACATTCACCGGCGTGTCTAATTGAAACGCCGGTGAATAAGCTGAGATAAATCCCGCGAACCCTAATCTTTCGCTCGCCATTTTCCCAAACCCCAAAAAAAGGGGGGCCGCCTTGTTTTCCCTCCTTCCCCGCTCTACTTCCCGCGCGTTTGCCTCTGCCGCTTCGTCCTCTTCGACAGCCTTCAACCTTTCGTCATCGTCCCTTCTTTCCTTCGTCATTTTCGATTCTCTTCCTCCCTCTCTCTATTTGGAGGTGAATTGGCGATCGGAAACCACCGTTTCGCCCCGCTCTCTCTCTATCTCCTACGCCCCCGCGCTCGTCGCCCCGCTCTCTCTCTCTCTCTCTTCGGTATCATCTCTTGATTTCTCTTATTTTTCAAACTTAGCATGTTTTTTCAGATTATGCATCTTGATTTCCCTTATTTTTCAAACTTAGCATCGTCAAAGATGCTGAAATCATGCATCTGATTGTCATCTTAGCATGTTTTTTTTATCCAAAATGGGTTAACTGTGAACTAAGGATGCTAGCTGTATACCAAAATCCTCTAAAATGGGTACAAGAATTGTGCCGAACACACCTTGTGTTTGCTTCTTTTGGAGCCACAAACATGAATGGTTTAGTTGGGATGAAGAATTAATAGAAAAATATATGCTTAGATACTGGAAATTTTCATTTTCTTTTACTGTTAATGAAGCTTATTTCATGCATCTGATTGTCATCTTGGCATTTTTTTTGACCAAAATGGGTTCACTGTGAACTGAGGATGCTATAGCTGTATGCCAAAAACCTTCGGATATGTACAACAATTGGGTTTTAAATTTAGTTGGGCTAAAGAATTAGTAGAGCAACATATATGCTCAGATAATGGATATTTTCATTTTCAGATACTGTTAGAGAACCTGAATGCCATCTTTGGCATGATTTTTTAACATAAAATGGGTTCACTTCCAAACTAAGTATGCTGCTAGCATCCTCATCTTCTTTTACTGTTAATGAAGCTTATTTCATGCATCTGATTGTCATCTTGGCATGTTTTTTTGACCAAAATGGGTTCACTGTGAACTGAGGATGCTATAGCTGTATGCCAAAAACCTCCGGATATGTACAACAATTGGATTTTAGATTTAGTTGGGCTAAAGAATTAGTAGAGCAACATATATGCTCAGATAATGGATATTTTCATTTTCAGATACTGTTAGAGAACCTGATTGCCATCTTTGGCATGATTTTTTAACATAAAATGGGTTCACTTCCAAACTAAGTATGCTGCTAGCATCCTCATCTTCTTTTACTGTTAATGAAGCTTATTTCATGCATCTGATTGTCATCTTGGCATGTTTTTTTGACCAAAATGGGTTCACTGTGAACTGAGGATGCTATAGCTGTATACCAAAAACCTTCGGATATGTACAACAATTGGGTTTTAAATTTAGTTAGGCTAAAGAATTAGTAGAGCAACATATATGCTCAGATAATGGATATTTTCATTTTCAGATACTGTTAGAGAACTTGAATGCCATCTTTGGCATGATTTTTTAACATAAAATGGGTTCACTTCCAAACTAAGTATGTTGCTAGCATCCTCATCTTCTTTTACTGTTAATGAAGCTTATTTCATGCATCTGATTGTCATCTTGGCATGTTTTTTTGACCAAAATGGGTCACTGTGAACTGAGGATGCTATAGCTGTATGCCAAAAACCTCCGGATATGTACAACAATTGAGTTTTAGATTTAGTTGGGCTAAAGAATTAGTAGAGCAACATATATGCTCAGATAATGGATATTTTCATTTTCAGATACTGTTAGAGAACCTGATTGCCATCTTTGGCATGATTTTTTAACATAAAATGGGTTCACTTCCAAACTAAGTATGCTGCTAGCATCCTCATCTTCTTTTACTGTTAATGAAGCTTATTTCATGCATCTGATTGTCATCTTGGCATTTTTTTTGACCAAAATGGGTTCATTGTGAACTGAGGATGCTAGCTGTACGTATGCCAAAATCCTCCGGATATGTACAAGAATTGGGCTGAACAAACTTTGTGGGGGTTTCTTTTGGAGCCACAAACATCAATGATTTAGTTGGGATGAATAATTAATAGAGAAACATATATGCTTAGATGCCGCTATGTTATCATTTTTCTTTTACTGTTAAAGAAGCTGAATTCATGTATCTGAAGATTTAAGATCCAGGATGGCAAATTTTGATTGGGCTGTGATTGGATTGTTTAGTGGCTGTTGTCTATGTTCTTAATTGGGCTGTGATTAAAAAGAGAGTCCTCGAGTGGAGATCTGGAAACCCATATAGAGACATCTTGTTCATAATAATTTATTATTATTGTTGTTCTTGTCGCTCTTGCTGTTGTTGCTGATGTCTCTTTGTGTTCATGTGCTGAAGGGAAACAAGGGAGGAGAGAGAGATGAGGAAAATGCCGCTATGTTAGCGGTGTATCCAAAGTCTCTACCATTCCTCTTTCTGTTTCCATTTCTGGCTTCTATATTTGGTTTCCTTCCACGATGACAGTTCCCTAAAAATACACTTGATATGAGCCCTATCTTATTTTTCTTATTTTTCTTATATTTAGTTTCCTTCCACGATGACAGTTTCATGGATTGTCTGAACAATCCATAAAAGACATGCTTAGATACTGAATTTTCATTTGTTTTACTGTTTTAGATAGTGGATATTCCCAATCAGAGGAGAATATAAAGGTTTCAAGTTAGATACTGAATTTTCATTTGTTTTGTTGTTTTAGATATATTTAAAAACAAAATTAAGTACTAGATTTTTAGCATTGCAATGTAATTATTTTACCTCTCTATATATCATTAACAATTCCATTTGCAATTGGCACTTTGATCTTATAATTTAAGATACAGGTAGATCTTTTTGCAAGTTCAAAAAATATGTATATTCTGTATTGTGGTCTACTGTTGAATTAAACTATTGTTTTTTTTTCACAGAGCGGTCGCTCAGATGAAGGAAATTCTGATGATCAGAACTGAAGCTACTCGAGGGGTATGAATCTGTGGTCGGCCTAGTATGGTTGTTGTTCTTATGTCCTCCTTGCTGTTGTTATGTCAGACTGTTTTTTTTTATGAGAGTTATGTCAGACTGTTAATTTGGGATATTTGGAATATTTGTCAGACTGGTTTGTTGGGATATTTGGGATGTTCGTCGCTATATTAATTTGTTAATTATGACACTGTTAATTTTGCGGTGAATTTGGACGTTGATATGACACATGTGAAACTTTATTATCTTTAATTATTCTTGTGTTTGGTTGTGATTTGCGCATAAATTTGCAACAAAATTGGTTGAATCAGTTGTGAATTAGTTTACAAGTTTTGTAAATGAAACTGTGAATTGAAATCGAACGGAAAACCGGAGCATGAAAAACAAATGGGCATAGATAGACCGACGTTTTATAAAACGTCGGTCTATTTAATGAATTAGTTGCAGTGTGCGATATACCGGCATTCTCACACACGCCGCTATATGCCGCTAGCTGTAACGGCACCAAGAAACACCGGCATTTTATAAAATGCCTGTGAACCTAACTACACCGGCGTTTTTTGGTCACGCTGGTGCTTGTAAGTAGGGAAAACTGGGCACTCATAAATGCACATATACTTTCATTCTACACCGGCGTTTATAGAAACTCCGGTGAATGGATAAATACCGGCGGTTTATGGCCGCCGGTGAATGTATATTGGGGGTAAAAGAACGGCACTCAGAGACCCCCATACACCGGCGTTTTCTGACCGCCGGTGTAGTTGTAATATTTACCGGCGTCCAGTAAAACCGCCGGTGTAGACCCCTTCCTTTCCGCAACGCTCGCTTCGGCGGCATTTGGACCGGCGCTATTATAAACGCCGGTGAAGGTTTCACCGGCGTAAAAAAATGCCGGCAAAGACGTAAAAAATGCCGGTAAATCGAGTATCTTTTGTAGTGCATGATGGCAATGTTGTAATAAATATGGAAAATGAATAGTGAAATGATGGTAGGGCCCACGTGGTTTGAAAACAGCATGTTGTGCTGTTGTTGTAATTGGCGGATGACGCCATCCTTCATGGGGGCCCACCTTTGATTTGTTGTCTTCTCTTGGATGAGAGCGAGAGCAGGAGAGAGAGAGAGTATGCATTTAGTCCCATATCGGATATTTCAAATAATATAATAATATATGAATAATAATGCCTATGATCAAGAGTCACCAATTCGGTTAACCACCTTTTGAGAGGCAGCCTGTGGTGGGCAGTTGTGCTATACTATAAATAATTTGTCTTCTAAATTGTATAAATTGTCTGAGCTATACTTAATACATTCATCACATGAAAATACTAAGAAAGATTACAGTAGATCATACCGACACTTCAAGTTAGAAGTGTTTTCCAAATTCGATGGAGAAGCCTGCGTGGTGCAGACTTATCATACCATGATGCAAATCCATCATCTCCAATACACACAATTTGTAAGTAACTTTGAAGTTCCTACATTCATCAAATTGTTAAAGATTAGCCAATTGAACAAATTATTAGCACTATCTAATTCACAACAATTTAATTGGAGATTCAATTTTATAGTCAAAGCCTATAATTTATCAAAATAAATATTTGATCCTTAGCACATCGCCAAAGCAGTTATTCAAATTTGTATTTAATTAAACAATGCTTAATATGGTTTTGAACTTTAACACTTAGCAACAAAATTCAAACAAATAATTAAATAATAATTTAAATTTGATGAAGAACTTATCTTTAATTTAGATCTGATCCAATCCAAACATATTTGGAATTAGTCTAAATAACATTCTCACTGCTCACACTATTTCTAACAACTACATCCACATATCTTGTTGTACTTTCACTTTCCCACTGTTAAATTCATATTTGTCAAATATTTCTAGTTTCAGAATCTTTTACACACGATTAAGTTTTTCCACCTTATAGGAATAAACAGTAAATTCCAAAATCTAAAGGGTTTTTCTGAACAATTACTACTAACGTAATTTCAGTGAAATGAAGGGTTTTTCTATAAAACTACATAATAAACAATAATACCGAAAATTAAATTAAATACAGCAGCACAAATCTTAAAGTTTAGAGTGGACCGTATCTTGATAAAATCAAGTAGTAGTTGAGGGTTGGATCTGATTCGTACACAACTGCAGATCCAGTAGTGGCCCCAAACACAAGACACCATAAAGTGGTTGAAAGCAACACACACAAATCCGATCTATCCCATATTGCACCCAAAACACCACACACCAATAGATAGGCTCAATCTGAGGTTGGGATCTTATCAATCCCAAGAGCACCAAAGATCCCCACTTCAATCCCAATCACAAAATACCCAAATCCTCCAATGAACAAATCAGATCTGAATCAACCATTAACCAGATCACACACAGTGATCGGGAAAAGGAAGGGGGAAGGATTCGCGGCTGGTGAAGGCGACCTCGTCGACTCGTGGCAACGCCGGCGATGCTGGTGGCGGTGGCCTGTATCGACATCGTCGACAACTGCGATGGGGACATCACTCTGGATCTGGATGTGCTCGGGAACGACGCCAAGGAGGAGGGGCCCGCTGGCGACGTGGTGAGCCATCGGCCTGCGACGACACCGACGACTATGGCGACGCCCAACGACGGTGGCAATGAGATTCCGACAAATTCTTTGAAGATTTCTCACTCAATTATCTTTCTTAATCTCAAAAATTAATTAAATATCTCAAAATTGTTAGAGATTATGAGAGATTATAACAATAAAAATTAGGGTTAATATCCTACACTAAGGTGCTGGAGATATTTACCCTAGGTATCAAAATTGGAATACCTAGACTACTATCACAAGCTAGTATTTATAGGATAAATACTAATTTGGGTACTGGATTCTCAACCCACTTAACCCGCATTCCGATATCCATGCAATTAGTACGCGTAACACACTTGTTATCCATAGAATAATATTACACATAATATTATTCATATAGTGAAAATATACCTATATATCTAAGATTTATAATGTATGTTTAGGGTAAAAATCCATCTGTGTATGGTCATCCTCTTTAGACCATTTGTAGTGATATAAGACCCAACCATGCATGAAGGCAATAAATACATATTTTAAAGTATTGATAGATAATAGAGTCATGACCGTATAAGATCATAGAGCCAGTCAAAATAAATATTTGCTTGTTTTGTATTTATAAAACCAAATAAATTTCATTAATTATAAACTCTTTATAACTGTAATTAAGTCATCTCTAATAATATAATATAATCTAATCTCATCTAATATTTTACATTAATGGAAAAGTTTGGATTGTTTAACCAAACCGACACGTACATTGTAACAAAACAAATATGTACAATATACGTGCATAGCTAATATAAACGAAGTCTTAGGTTTGATGTCATACAACGTCGAAATTTTTACTTTGAGAAATATATATACTTATTAAGTCATGCATCGCACGTGTAAATTACTAATAATAATATTATGATGAGAGAGTTGGAATTGTCATTTGAAAACAAACAAATTCGTGCATCGTTTGTACATAATTCTTATAAAAGATGTCTAAGTTTAAGCTCAGACTACGTTGAAATTTTAACTTTTAAAAAACTATATTGATTTAGATGTACGTTGCACGCATAAATTACTAGTATAATTATATTGGAAAGAGGACTGTTGTTCGTCATCCATCACTATTTATATGGGAACATAGCAACTTCCTGGGATCATTCTATCACCAATTTTTATGCACAAATGTTAAAAAACAACTTGATGTTGGTGACAGGTACCGCAGTAACACTAACTCGAAGTAAAAGAAAATATTAAGATGAAAAAAGAAAGCAAAGAAGAGCATACAACATGAAAAGAAGCAATCCACTTGTAGAATGGTTCCAGCATAACTACTAAAGCCTGTCTGGAAGCCACCAATGCTGTTAATAAAGGCCCATTCTTCTGGCCCACTCACTGTCTTATATGACGTGAAATGAAATGAAAAACTCCTCTTGTAATCTAGGATCTAATCTAATTTAACCGACTATTTATCTAATTAATTTTATATGACTGTCATTTTAGGTAATACATCAACAACCAATACATTCTTCAACGAACATCTGCAAATCCCCAAGGTCCCAGAACCTACCCAAGAGGGAATGAAAAAGAAGATCCTCTTAGCTACTAATAGTAGAAACTGGACTATTTTTTATAGAGAACCATAATTCATGAGGAAATGAAAAAGAAGATCCTCTTAGCTACTAATAGTAGAAACTGGACTATTTTTTTTTATAGAGATCCATAATTCATTTCACCCCCCCCCCCCCCCCTCTCTCTCTCTCTCTCTCTCTCTCTCTCTCTCTCATGGTAGCCTTAACTGAGATCTTGTATTTTGTTTTTGAGGAGTGGCTGCACCAGGTGTGAGTTCTTCTCAATTTGTATTTTTGCGAAAGCTTCGGTACTGGATGGTATGCCCGACCCTCAGCCGAGGGAACGGCTCGGGAGTAGGCGGGAGTGAGGTGGAGATCGGATGCTCGGCTCGGATCTGGAGGCTCGGCTCGGATCTGGAAGCTCAGATCCGAGGGTCTCACCAGGGTTGATCCCAATGACAGGCCTTCCGACGGTCTAGTCAGTCACTGAAGAGTAACAATAACTAGGGTTTGAGAAGGGAGAGATTGATTATTGATTAACTGTTTGAAGGGGTAGAGGGCCTGGTATTTATAGGCAGTGCCAACCGGGTCTGGACCCGGTTGCTCGTGGGCCTGACGTGGCGGAAGCCCAGACGGTTTAAGGCTGACGTGGCAGAAACTCAGGTGGTTTAGGGCTGATGTGGCAGATCTGAGTGATCGGGGTGAACGGTTTTTGAGGGGATCATGTGGCCCAGGAGGGGCCACGTCATCTGACCCATATCAGGAGCCCCCCACTCCTGGAGGACTGGATAATCCAGCCGTGTAGAAGTAGTTTTTTTGCCTCTGTAGGAAGAGTGGGTTGGTGTGTACTGCGAAGTTTGACATCCGTATCTTTCAAAAGAGGTCAGTGGGGTAGGATGAAGGGATCCCCTCTTGGAGTCACGCAGGGCGTCAGAGCTCGGCTGGTCGAGCATAGAGGGTCGGCGGACGAGCCCCTTTACTGGTTGGAAAAGCACGGGGGTATCGAGACCTGTGGAGTAAGAGTTCTTCTTGCCGAGCCTCTAAGGTCGGCAGGCGAGCCCCTCGCTGGTTGGGGAATAGTTTGTGGCTCGCGGTGATATCCGAGCATCGACCCAGAGGTCATTTGGCCGAGAGAGTAGGGGATCGGTAGGCGAGCCTCCTCACTTGTTGGAAAAATCAGGGAGCGTCGGAGTCTGGGGAGCAGTGGCCTTCCTGCCGAGCGCCGAGGGTCGGCAGGCGAGCCCCTCATTATTGGGGGATACTTTCGAGGCTCGCGGTGACATCCGAGCGTCAACCCAGAGGTCAATTGGCAAAGAGGGTAGGGGGTCGGTAGGCGAGCCCCCTCACTGGTTGGAAAAGCAAGGGGGCGCCGAGACCCGTGGGGGAGGTTTTCTTCTCGAGCACCTAGGGTCGGCAGGCGAGCCCCTCATTTGTTGGGAGATAATCTTGGGGCTCACGGTGATATCCGAGCGTCGACCCTTGGGTAGACGAGCCGAGTGTAGAGGTCGGCTGACGAGCCCCTCACTTGTTGGAAAAGCAAGGGGATGCAGGAATCTGTATATTAGGGGTCCTTCTTATTGAGCACCTGGGGTCGGCAGGCGAGCCCCTCACTTGTTGGGAAACAATTTCGGGCTCGCGGTAATATTCGAGCGTCGACCCTGACGCCGTTGAGAGAAACTTTTTGTGGCTCGCGATGACATCCGAGCGTCGAGGTCCAAGCAATTTAGGAGAAACTTTTTGGGGCTTGCAGTGACATCTGAGCGTCAAGGCCCAAACAGTTTGGAAGAAACTATTTGGGCTCGCTGTAGCATCCGAGCGTCGAGGTCTAAACAGTGGTAGAAACTTTTTGGGCTCGTGGTGGCATCCGAGCATCGAGGCTCAAGCAGTTTGGGAGAAACTTTTTGGGCTCGCGGTGACATCCGAGAGTCGAGGTCCCAGCAGTTTGGGAGAAACTTTTTATGGCTCGCGATGACATCCGAGCGTCGAGGTCCAAACAGTTTGGGAGAAACTTTTTGGGCTCGCGGTGGCATCCGAGCGTCGAGGTCCCAAGCAGTTTGGGAGAAACTTTTTGGGCTCACGGTGACATTCGAGCGTCGAGGTCCAAGCAGTTTGGGAGAAACTTTTTGGGCTCACGAGGTCCCAGCAGTTTGGAAGAAACTTTTTGGGCTCGCGGTGGCATCCGAGCGTCGAGGCCCAAGCAGTTTGGGAGAAACTTTTTGGGTTCGCGGTGGCATCCGAGCGTCGCGGTCCCAGCAGTTTGGGAGAAACTTTTTAGAGGAACTTGGGTGAATAATGGTGAAGTACCCGAGAAGTTGACCCTCCGCGATGAGGCGCCGTGTTGGTTGACAGAGTCGAGGGTAAGAAGGTATTTTTGCACACTAGGCTGACGTCATCAAGATCTTAGTGGATGTTAGATCTTAATGATGAAGATCAGACGGCCAGATGTTTTTGCAGAATTCGAGGAGTCCCGCCTGCGCATATAAATCCCTCCCCCCCTACTCCACTTCTTCACTTTGCTTTCATCCTTTCTACAACAGGAATTCTTCTTGCACACCGCCGGCGACCATTTTTCGTTGATCTTCACGTTCTCCGGTGAAACAAGTTAGTATTTTTGCTTTACCATGTCACGTACTCAGTCCGGCTCCGAGGCAAGCACATCAGGTCATGCCGAGGAGGAAGTTCACTCGTCTTCGATATCCTGGTCGTCGGGCGACTTGCATCTGGTAAAGGAGGAGCCCATGTCAGTTAGTGGGTCGGATGACGAAAGAGACGTGGCTTTGATCGTCAAGCCTTTGCAATTCCGTAGACCGGGTAAGGAGCTAGCTGAGGAGGAGCATGAGGAGAGAGACCCCGAGGGAGACTCTGGGAAAGAGTTCGTGGACGAGGAGGGTGAACCCGAGGAAGGAGTCCCAGAAGAAGAAGAGCATGTTGAGGAGAGCGATGGTCAGGAGGGGTCCGAACAAGGAACTGCAGGCGGTAGTGACCATGGCGAGGCAGGGCCGACCGGGGAAGAGGTAGAGGAAGAAGAGAAAGTCCTCCCACCATTTCCCCCCTTAGCGACCCCCTCCCCCGATAGGAAGGCTCATCCCTGAAGGAGGAAGAGGAAGTGGATAAGGCCCGACAGTCCGACCGAGAAGGATAAGCATGAGTATGGCTCCGGGTTTACGTACCCCCTTATATCTAGCAAAAATCCTAGATCGATCAGAATGTATCCTAACGACGTGAAGGATCTTCTGGCGTATACATCGCTGTTGAGGAACGAGGGCCGGTCCATGATCAAGATGGACAGCGTGAAGTATGCCCTGCCTAGGGACTACTTGCCCATCTTGAGGGCGGCTTACTTCATTCCTCGGGAATTCGAGCTGCTGGTGTTGAACCCAGGAATCCGCCCGACCACCACGCTCGAACCCAACTTCTGCATGTTCCCTGAGGACGCTTTTGTCTCGGGGTTGAGGTTTCCGTTGTACCCATTCATCAAGAGGGTGCTGAACTGGGGGGAGCTGAGGCCGATGCAGTACAGTCCCAACTCTTGGAAACACTTAGTGTGTTTTATTTTGAAGTGTCAGGAGAAGGGGATTACGCCGATGCTGACCTACTTCCGAGCCATCCTAGGGATGAGCTCTCTCGGGGAACAGGAGGGAATTTTCTATCTTTCGCCCCGCCCCCATAAGAAGGTGATGCATGGCCATCCGGACTCCATCAAGGATTGAAAAGAGAAGTACTTCGTAGCCCGGAGTGAGACGCCTTGGGACATCCCCACTGTTTGGAACTTCGGAAAGCTAAACTACAAGTTGTCGAAGCGAAGACACCTGACTGAGAAAGAGTGGGCGAAGGTCGACAAGATAGTGGAGGGTCACAGCATTTGGTGGCCTCGCGTCACAGAGCTACACCTCGCCCGAGCCGGACTGAGCCCGGCCAATCCTAGTATGTTTTTATTTCTATTCTGTATTTCTTTCTGCCTTCGCGTTAACATGTTAACTTTTCTCCTTGTAGAGATGTCTGCCAAGGAGCTTGATAACTGCAATGCTGTAGTGGCCCTGGCTGCCCAGAGGAGGGCTGATATGGCGAAGAAGGCCGCTTCGGGGGCGGGGACTAGCCAAGCAGCGATTCCAAGGCCCGAGGAGTCGACCCCGAAGAGGGTGAAGAAGCATCATCACCATTCGTCGAGGTCGACGAAGGATCCGGAGGCGAGCTCCAGTAGCAAAAAGGTTGCTGAGGTCACGAAGGGACCTCTCCCACCGCTACGACCGGACGCCGCGGAAATGGTGGGTCGGCAGGGCATGAGGCCCTATACCCCTGACTAGGGGGTCAAGGCGGGGGATATGCTCCTCGAAGGCCCGGTTGCAGTAGAGGTGGTGGAGCACCTCACCCCCGAATGGGATCGTATGGCCCTGGTGGTGGAGACGGCTGATACGTTCTATGTGAGGTTCGCTGAGGCCCACCTTGCGGTAAGTCTTCCTTCTGCATGTTGGTTTAGTTTTGCGGAGAATTCTCCTAACTTGATCCTCCTCGGCCAGGCAATGCAACACGCGCAACACTTTCCCGAGTGTCTGGAGAAGGAGATCGTCATCCAGAAGAAGAATGTCGAACGCTATTTTCATGAAGCCACCCAGCTGAAGGACGAGCAGACGACGGCGGAGGCTGCCCTTGCGGTCGCCCAAGCCCAGCTGGTCTCTAACAAGGAGCATCATAAGAAAGAGCTAGCGCAGTTCAAGGCGAAGGCTGAGAAGGCTAGCGAGGAGGCGGTGATCGCCATGGCGGATACCCTGATCGCCTTGTAAGATGAGGCTTATAATAAGGCCAGGGAGCACATCCTGCCGATTTATCCGGACCTTCAGGTCGGGCATCTCCACTTTGGGTGGGACCCAGAGCTTCCGCTAACGCCATGCAGAGTGGAGGACGAGGAGCAGGGGGATGCTCGATTGGAGGCCGGGGGAGACCAAGTCGACGAAGAGGTGTCGCCCCCCTCCTAAACAATAGTCTAGGAATTTTCTTCTTCTTCTTTTTTTTTTTGGTAATTGCCGAAGGCGGACTGGCCACTGCTTTTTGTAGTAGAAAATTTTTGAACTAATACAAGATGATTTTTTCACCGATACTCCATGACTTGTGTTTTTTAGTCTCTTTTGTGACTTGTTGTTTTTCTCGTCTTTTTGATAGATGCATAAGGTCCTGGTGCTGACCTTAATTCTGTCGAGGTCTCCTGGGTCCGAGCTGGGCTGGGAGCCATGGAGAATGTTCTGGCTCGCTAACGTAAGCAGGCTCGGGACCGGAAGACCGCAGTGAATTACTTCAGGGACAAGTCTAGGGAGCTCAGCTTGGAGGTCGCTCGTCTGAAGAATGCCATAGCCGACCAGGACTGGTGGGCAGCTGAGACGAACTGGTCGATCTCGGATGCCTCGAGTGGGCGGTCGGCTTCGGAGTCTTTTCTTCGTGAGGCTGTTGTAGAGAAAGAGTTGGAGGTTCGTAGGTTGAAGCTAATGCTAGGTGCGGGGCTGGTCGAGGAGGCGAGCAATTCCGTATTAGGACCTTCTCCGACCTTTTTCTTGGAGGCGGCCCGGCCTGCCGATGCGGAAAGCTCTTATGCTGGAGTGCCTTCCCTGGTCGGACCGGCCGAGCGGGCGAAGAAAACCGTGGGAAGCACCGAGTTTGAGTTTTACGCCGAGCGATGAGTAACTTGTAAGCTTTTCATTATATTGGGCGACCATTTCTGGCGCTCTATGAGTAATAAAAAAAACTTCCGACTTCTTTAACTTTGACGATTCATTGAGTGAGGAGGGAAGGAGTGTAGCCCGAGATTGTTGCCGAGCTCGGCCTTGCAGGGGGTCGCCGCCGAGGCAAAAGGCCGAACCGTGGTTTCTTGCAGGCAATGCCCAATGAGTGACGTTTCGCCTTCTGATAAACATTAATGGCGACGTTTTGCCTTCTGCCGTTTGGACTTCCCAATGTAATAAATGCGCTGCCCAGGGGCTATATAATCCCCCTTTCCTCACTGTTTCTTCATCAGCTACTGGTGGTGACTCATCTGCCGCCTGCTGACAATTTCGGTGCCTACCAAAGCTGGGCGCCCGTAAGTGGAATTTGGTCCGAGAGTTTCGGGGTGGTGGCGCACCAGTCACCCTTGAACAATCGGGGTTTTGGCTTTGAGGTCCGTAAACCCCGAGTTGCTCGCGGGTGAGTGGTGGGTCGACCAATCGGTCCGGAAGCTCGGTGAGAGTCCTGGGTCGGTGGCTCCCCTGCCGCCCTCGAACAATTCGGGGTTTTGGCTCTGAAAGTCGTAAACCTTGAGTTGTTCGCGGGTGAGAGGTGGGTCAGCCAACGCTCCGGGACTCGGGGTGTTTGCCGAAGGCGAGTGCCCTAAATCTTTAATGAAAAACTTTTGGAACGGGCATGGTTGAAGGTCGTCGCCGAGCGTAAAAGGTATGGCTTGAAAAAGTCCAGGCCTTGCTCGAGGTCGACACCGAGCCCTTATGTGTACGTCTTGACGGATATATGGGTGTAGCCGGAGGTCATCGCCGAGCACATGGGTTGATGGGTTTGAACAAGCCCAAACCATGCTCGAGGCCGATGACGAGCCCCCATACCTTAGAGAAGCCAGTGATAGGCGTAGCTGAAGATCGTCGCTGAGCGTAAATGTTGCATGTCTTTGAAAAAAGCCAAGGCCTTGCATAAGGTCGAAGACGAGCCCCCACACCTGTTCTCGAAAAGATGGCACGGGTGTAGCTGGCTGTCATCGCCGAGCGTAAAGGTCGCATGGCTTGAAAAAGTCAAGGCCTTGCTCGAGGTCGATGCCGAGCCCCTATACCTGGAGAAGCTGTTATGAGCGTAGCCGGAGATCATCGTCGAACTAAAGGTCGCATGGCTTGAAAAAGCCAAGGCCTTGCTCGAGGTCGATGCCGAGCCCCCATAATTCGTTCTCAGGTAGACGGTATGAGTGTAGCCGAAAATCATCGCCGAGCGTAAAGGTCACGTGGCATGAAAAAAACCAAGGCCTTGACCGAGGTCGATGCCGAGCCCCCATACCCGGAGAAGTCGTTATGAGCGTAGCCAGAGATCATCGCCGAGCGTAAAGGTCGCATGGCTTGAAAAATCCAAGGCCTTGCTCAGGTCGATGCCGAGCCCCCATAATTTGTTCTCAGGTAGATGGTATGAGTGTAGCCGGAAATCATCGTCGATCGTAAAGGTCACGTGGCTTGAAAAAGCCAAGGCCTTGCTCGAGGTCGATGCCAAGCCCCCATACCCGGAGAAGCCGTTATGAGCATAGCCGGAGATCATCGCCGAGCGTAAAGGTTGTATGGCTTGAAACTAAGGCCTTGCTCAAGGTTAATGCCAAGCCGGCGAGCCCCCATAATTCGTTATCAGGTAGACGATATGAGTGTAGCCGAAAATTATCGTCGAGCGTAAAGGTCGCATGGCTTGAAAAAGCCAAGTCCTTGCTCGAGGTCGATGCCGAGCCCCCATACCTGGAGAAAATGTTATGAGCGTAGCCGGTGATCATCGCCGAGCGTAAAGTTCGCATGGCTTGAAAAAGCCAAGGCCTTGCTCGAGGTCGATGCTGAGCCCCCATAATTCGTTCTCAGGTAGACGGTATGAGTGTAGCCAGAAATCATCGCCAAGCGTAAAGGTTGCATGGCTTGAAAAAGCCAAGGCCTTGCTCGAGGTCGATGCCGAGCCTCCATACCCAGAGAAGCCGTGATAAGCGTAGCCGGAGATCAACGCCGAGCGTAAAGGTCGCATGGCTTAAAAAAGCTAAGGCCTTGCACTAGGACGATGCCGAGCCTCCATAATTCGTTCTCAGGTAAATAGCATGAGCGTAGCTGAAGGTCATCGCCGAGTGTATAGGTAGCATGGCTTGAAAGTTGAGACCCTGCTCGAAGTCGATGCCGAGCCCCCATTTCTAAATATGGTTAGTTAAAATGAGGCCTTTTGCAAGTTTACAAAATAAAAAATGAGAATTAGTTAAATATAAACAAACTTTGAGCCTTGGAGGACAAACTACTTAAATGAAATCAAATATATATATATATCCTTCCAAAAAAAAATTAATTGATAACGTACGCTTTTTTCATAAAATGTATCATGGAAAAAAGAAACTCGGACAAACTCTAACAATAAAAACAAAATACATGATCTCAACTATTTTAAAAAGTCTTACTTGCTACATTTAAATCTTTAATATTGCATACACAATCCATGTTCACCAAAGCAAACTCATTGTTTGCATCCAAAATTTGCCTACAAAATAAAATACACAAAAAATATCACTTAAACATGACTTTTCTCACATTTTTAGAAGCAAAATCATTGGTTATGCTTTGATAGTCGAGCTTTCCTATTAGATCATATTCAATTGATAACATGGCTAACCCATTCAACATTTCTTGTGACATGGTTGACCGAAGATAAGTTTTGATCGACTTCAACTTTGATAAACTTCTTTCCGCTGATGCAACTGTAACCGATACAGTTAGCAAAATTCTATAAGCTATCCACGCATTAGAAAAACCAATATTGCCATTTCTTTCTTTCATAAAACTTAGCACTTCAATTGGTCTCTTTGCTTCATCTCGTAAGACTTTCTTTAAAATTTTCAACTCTAAAAATAAGTCTCTTCCATCCACATCTGAGACGTCGCCTTGTTTCAAAAAGTTTCCAAGATTCAAACATTCACTCTTCAAACTATATTCACTTGCACAATTTAACTTCTTCAAATGAAACAGAAATCCAAATATATTTTCATATATTTTAAATTGTTCAAACATACTCATTAGAGAAGAAATAGCTTGATCTACAATAAATATGAAGTAATTAACTCTAAATGATTCTTCACCTGATTGTATCACACCTTCACTAAGAGTTTCATCAAATTGTTTTTTCTTTTAACTAACCATTTTTCATAAAATATTACCTCAATACCCATTTCATTTGCCATTTCGTTAGCTTCAACCATTGCTTCATCAAAGTCAGTTTCTCTATATTTTTCAAAAAATGAAATGAGCCCTTTTAATTCTTTGATGACGACATCAATATTCATACCTTCACTTTGAAAATTTTACTCACAGAATTGATTGCAAATAATAAATTATGCTAAATAAAAATTCAAAATTCTCCATTTCATTTTTGGCTAATGATGCAACTTCATTAATTACTTTAGGATCATCATTAGAATTGGCTACATCAATTAAAACATCTCTTATTTGTAAAGGTTGATATCTTATAGTTTTAACACTTTCAATACGACTCTCCCAATGTGTTTATGACAATGGTTTAAGTGTTAGGTCTTTCATATTATCTTTGAAAATTTTCCAACGTTTTGTAGAAGCTGAAAGTAAACAATATATACGTTGGATAATTCCAAAAAAAGATGTAGTTTTAGCACAAGAGTTAGCCATATCACAAAGAGCAAAATTAAGACTATGACAACCGCATAGAGTGTAAAAGGCTCTAGAATTAATTTCAAGTAATCTTTTTTGTACACCTTTATGTTTTCCTTTCATATTAGATCCACTGTCATATCCTTGTCCTCTAATATCATCAATATTAAGTTGATTAGTCTCTAATTCACTTTCAAGCTCCTTAAAAAGGCCAAGACCCGATATATCATGCACTTTCAAAAACCCTACGAAAAACTCTTCTACTTTGATTGCATTTGAAGAAACATCCACACATCTTACAACTAGTGACATTTGTTCTTCATGGCTTATATCTGGAGTACAATCAAGTATAATTGAAAAATACTTCGCTTCCTTAATTTTCTTTAAAATTATATTTTTAATCTCATTCGCCAACATTTGAATTAATTCATTTTGAATACTAGGACCAAGATAATGATAATGGATTTCACTTCTATTAATGCGTCTAAGATGTTCTTGCATTACAAAATCAAACTCAACGATCATTTCAATAAAACTTAAAAAGTTTCCATTATTTCTTTGATAAAGTTTTTCACTGTGTCCACAAAATCCCATATTATTTTTATCAAGAGTATTCACAAGGGCAGTTATCCTCACTAATACCTGCCTCCAATGTTCCTTCTCTTTGTAATCTCTTCTTGCACGTTTTTATCAATTGTTTAATTTTTTTTCCAATCTAACTTCCAATTCAAGCTATTTACTTAAACAAGTAAGATGATCACTACTAGTTTCATGTTCCTTAAGTCTTTGACCAAAATTTTTCCAATCATTATATCCTTCGGAAACCAAATTAGAGACATTTGTTTGTTGCGTAAACAATTTACAACAAAAACAAAAAACATTGTCTAAGGAATTTGAATACACCAACCAAACTCTATCTTGTTTCTCTCCGTTTTGTAATTGTCTAATATATTATGAGCAAAAGAAATGTCTATTGAAATCTTTTAGAGAAAAGTTAATATCATTAACTCTAATTGGACCTTTTATTACCAATAGGTCTCTAAAATCTTGATTAACAATTCCCCATTTTTCTAGATCATAATTTAAAGGTTCATACTCTTTGTGTGCATATTCATTATGATCAATTCCATTTATCAATTTATTAACTTGATTAGCTTCTTCATTTGCCAATTTTTCAAGTCCATCATCCTTATTATGCTCCTCATTCACTACATGTTCAAATTTCTCATCAATTGATTCATTTATATCTTTCTCATCAACCAAATCTTGAGGTTCAACATTTTTACTAGCTAAATTCGTTTTTTTAGTATTTTTAAAAAAATTGTACATTGCACCTTTTTGAGATTTGGTAAATTCTTCAATTATTTGTTTTTTTTTTTCTTTTTTCATGTCCAGAATCATACTTTCTAGGAGGCATACTTTAAATATTAAATTAACAATACAAAATTTAAATAACAAAGTTAAGGAACAATAGTACCTGATTGTTGTGGCTTTGAAATATGCCTTTTTCTTGAAATCTTCAATAATTTTCTCAAATTTCAGTCCCAAATGAAGAAATGAATACTTCCTTCTCCAAATGATATATGAAATTATAAAATACAAATACTAAATTAATAATGCAATTATTTCTTTACATAATCTCAAATACCCAAACTATAATACAAATTATTCATTGATTAGTAACACAATACAAATTATTTAATGTTTGATTTGAGAACACAATATAAATTATTTGACCAACTACCGTCACTAGTAGAAAATGCTACAGTCGCAATAGAAATTTCCCTTGTAGAAGAGTACAATTCCATGGTTAGTGTACATTTGTAAGGGATTTTTCTTCATTCCCTTGCAATTGTGCTGTTGCGAAATCTCTCCTGGTTAATGTACACATTCGCAACGGAATTTTAAATATCCCTTGCGAATATTAGCCACAATAGAATATCTGCAATGGAAGTTGTACCTTGCTATCCCCATATATAAGAGAATATCTACAACAAATTCGTCTCTTGCAAGTGTGTTTTAAAAGGGATTTTTTCCGTTGCTGATGAACTATTGCTACAGAGATCTGCAAGATACTGATTCCCTTGCAATTGCTACCTCGCGAATGCAATTGCACACATTTTTTCTTCATTACTGATTATATTTGAATGGCTTAACCAAATTTACAAATTAAAACAATGTATTTTGACAATGAAGAACATATAATTATTTCACATTGATTCACACAATTATATAAAGAAAACACAATAATGCAAAATAAGTTTGAATATTATATCATATTTTTCGCATTCAAACCTAAACTTACGGAACTTCCAACTCACCAAAGGAGTTACAAACTTTTTTAATATCAAAAGCTCAGTAACTCTACTATTATCAAACTACTATCGAAATTGATGAATTGCCAATTCCGAATGAGATTATTCTACTAATTCTTCATCAATTCTAACAAACTCGAATCAAAGCTAATTCCTACAAAATTGTATAAGAAGAGCCATTAATTAAGTAAAAACTCTACTAGTAAAATCTCCATGTCCCAAATCAATATCACTGTTGATGCCATATATGGACATTGAAAAACCAAACCATCAAAATCTAATCTAAAATCCAACTTCACCAAATCAAATCATTCACCACAAGTGTGCCCTAAACTGAAAGGAGAGAGAGGGGGGAGAATGAGATACCTGAGGACAGATTGGAGGACGCTGGGGAGTCATTAGCGTGGAGGAGGACGAGGTAGTGAAGATGGTGCGTGGAGAAGAAGGCGTGGAGGAGGAGGAGAAGGCAGGGAGGAGACGGCCTGGACCCAACTAGATTAAGAAGGTTTTGGGTTCGGGGTGTGTGTGTTGGGGTGGGGGGATGAGGGTTTTTCTTTTGGGTCCGTTCAATATTTAAGAAGTGGGGGATAGCATCAAATTGTTGAGCAGTAAAATTATCTGTGTAGAGCACGTGTTTATAATTTATTGAAAAAATTTAAATATTTTATTTCTACTTTGGTAATGAAATATTGTTTGTTGCAATTGTTCCCTTATAATTGTCAACAATTGCAACAATTCAATAGAATCTATGGCGGATGTCAAAATATTTGCAATGAATGAGTTTGTTGTGATTAATTTATTGTTAATGATAGCACCAACAAGGGATTTTTGGTGCTTGCAAATAATCCATTATTATTGCAAGGTATTCTACTAGTGCGTACAATTTTTTTAATGTTCTCACATTCAAAATCAGGGCCAGCATACTCATCACACCACTGGTGGCCCACACTCAACACCAAATGAATCAATGATTAAATGACTTTAAAAAACAAGATGCAAACAAGAACTCCACAGATGATAATTAGTAACTAGTAACTACTTAACTGGCACAGATGATAACTATATTAACTCATAAGTAATAACACCACATTCCACTGTCCACAGATGATTAAAAAAAACAAGAAGATAGAAGACAAAGAAATTACCTCGCACAGCGATGTCAGCGAATGCTGCGAACTCGCAGGGAGATGGCGACGTGCGATGCGGCGACGGGCGACGGGCGACGGGCGACGGGAGACGAGCAACGGGCGACGCAGTGACGGGTGAGAGGGATTCTAATTTTTTGTTCTGTTTTGGATTAAGAACTAAGAAGATTTGAAGAAGAAGAACACCAAAAGTGAAAAGTTGGGATGGAGAGAGAGAGAGGAAGAGAGGGATTAAAATTTAATAGTGAATGCGTCGAAATCAGGGGAGAGAAATCAGGTGACGGTTGGGTTTTTTTATATATGTATAAATTTTACAGTGAATATATTTTTTTTAAAAGGGGCCTATACAATTTGGGGGCCCAAAGCAGCCGCTTGGGCTGCTTCGGCCCAGATCCGCCATTGAGCATATGTAGTCGTTGAAATCCACAATTCCCATATTTGGCTTTTATAAATAGGAATTTTGAGTTGGGCTTGTAGTCGTTGAAACCTAAAATTTGGTCCAACGGTAGATATTGTTTTTATTTTGAATCTCAGCCATTGATAATAATAAAAAATTTCCTGTCCAAAACATTTGTAAAAAAAAGATTTCTGCGCATGGAAATACATAATAATTCGTATAGGCTCATTTCATCTCATCTCTTGATCAAATAATCGATAACTTTATATGCATACATAATCCTATAGGCTCTATTCCATAGAAATTTTATAAAAATTTTGGAAAAAACTCAGGGACGCAACATCAAGTTGTGTCCGTCCTGGTGTTTTTTTTTTTTTGGCTCGGACGCAAAAATGAAATTGCGTCCGATTTCTTCAACCCAATTTTTTTTTGTCAGACGCAAAATGATCTTGCGTCCGACCTAATTTTTTTTTTATTCTTCATACGCAAGATTATCTTGCGTCCAAGATTTTTTTTTAGATCGGACGCAAGTTGATCTGCCGATTCCTATATTTGAAAATTTCCTATATCGTCTCTCAAATATAGAAGCCTACTGTAGCTATTTTTTCAAAATTTGAAAATATAGGTAACGATTGCAGTGGTCCGTTCCCTATCTTTTCCAAAATTTGAAAAATATGGAGACCCACTGCGACAAGAGATGCTCTGATGGGCTTAAAAGCATATGACTCACCCTCCCTTTTGGTAGAAACTTGGGCCTTAAACCCAGCCTACAAACTTGTTAACAAAAGGAATTATAAACTAAAGAAAGGGACCCCATAACTAGGGCTGCAAACGATCCGAGCTACTCGGCTCGAGCTCGGTCAAAGCTCGACTCGAGCCGAGCTCGAGCTCGAAATCGAGCTCGACAGCTTAACGAGCCAAGTTCGAGCTTGGGCGTTTTGTGATTATTAGGCTAAGCTCGCGAGTACTCGGCTCGAACTCGGTTAAAGCTCGGCTCGAAACGAGCCGAGCCGAGCTCGAGTTCGAAACCGAGCTCGATTGCTTAACGAGCCGAGCTCGAGCCTCAAGATACTCGGCTCGACTCGGCTCGAGTCGGCTCGTTTGCAGACCTATCCATAACCCCATATTTCCATTTGGAAATTGAATAAGAATAATTCTGAGTTGGTGTTCTCCTTTGTTTGTTTCGTATTTTTTCCATAAAGAGACTAACCATCCATTGAACAAGCATATTGTTAGACCTAATTGAACAATTAGTCAGCACCTAATTTTAAAACACCCTGATGTGTACTGTATATCACACTCATCAATTAGTCTATTTTTTTATTGTCAAATTCGATAAGCACTTTCAATTACATATATCATTTATAATTAGAAAAGCACGCGAGTACAGATCATAGCAAAAGGCATGGTTAATGATCGAAGCAGCAAATTATATGTTGCCTGTCGTATATACAATGAGAATAATGACACGGCCGGCTGCATGCTAATTATATAAGCCGACATGTTGAATTGTCGAGAAAGATTATTACTATTTGACGAGGTGTTAAAATTTAATTGTTTTTGGGTTCAAACTTTGATTGTTGTCCCGACTTCTAGAATTATGTGACCATTGTTGTCATATTACTCCTTGTAAATTCAGACCAGCTAATAACAATCGAAGACTTTGAAGAGGTGCTCTTTGTTAATGTACAGTGAAAATAGGGAACTTCTTTTCACGCCTTCGTAGACAAGGAGGGATAAGAAAAAGAAGTAATTAATTATATTTGAGATGACAATTGTGCATTGTATAATGTTGCACAATGAATTTGTGAAACTGAGGAAGAATCATGGCATGTTCACAATATTCACAAGTCAAACAATGGCCAGACGTAGCAATTTGTGCACTGTGTGCTCATGAATAATTTGTTAGTAGAAATTGAATAATGAGATATGAGAGAGAAGAAAAGCATGTGTGTGTGTGTGGAAGAAAAAGACGTTTTTTTTTTTTTTTTTGGAAAAGGTGGAGTCTGCCCACCCTATTTTATTAAGCCATCCTATTTCATTAATCAGAGATTAATAAACAAAACTCAGGGTACTGAGCATACAACAAAATCCTAGAAAGAAAACAGAAAAACATACTCCACCCCAAACATGGGGGATGGGACAAAGTACTGACAGAGCATAAAGTAACCAAAAGTAATACATCATTCCCCCCAACAAGTCCTGGGGTGGTGGGTATCAATGTTCCTAAGAGCTCGTGTCTCAGTCAATCGTCGGGCCAATCACGATCTCCTCGTCGTCAAGAAGGGAGGCGAGAGTATACGGAGTGATCTCAAAGATGATGTGGGAATCACTCCACCCGGCCAAAGAACCAATATGACAAACAGTGGCGGAGCCATACTATTCAAAATTGGGTTCCATTTTTTTCGGCATCATCATAATTGTTGCCAATTTTTTTTCCCAAATAATTGGATCAAAAAACCCATAAATTTATAACCAAATGACATATCATATAGGAATTTGATAAAGTAACAAGAAAATATTTTGCTAGTTTAAAAAAAACAACAAAATACCTCAATAATAGGACTCAAGTTTTCGAAAAGTACACTCAACAAATTTATCCCTACTGTCGAGGTTTCATAGAATAAAACTTTGACATGATCATCTCACTAGTAAAACTACAACAAATATTCTTTTCAAAGTAAACAATGAGGCTATCAGCTAAATAATCATTTTCCATTCTTTTGCGAAGTTTCGTCTTCACGAGTTTCATAGCTGAAAAAGTTCGTTCAGTAGTTGTTATAGAAACTGGTAATGTTAACACAAAACGGATCAACCTATCAATTAGATGATAGTTAACTGATTTTTTTGTCATATATAAATTATGATATAAATCAGAGGTTGAAGACAAATTCAAGAATTCTGGAAATACTCTAGTTGCAATCTTAATTGCACTCTCTCTTGTGCACTGAAATATTTGGGATAAAACTTATCCGCTAACATGCATAACTTGTTAACATCAAATGACTTAAACCCGTCTCTTGGATTTAATACAGAGCTAAGAGCATCCACCATCGTCACTTCTAAAATATGCATTTTTAGCATTTGGCAATTAGCAATGAGAGGGGGAGCGTGCTATCATTGGTGCTAAATTTGTATTTTAACAAAAAATTAGTTGGATGATCTTCATCCGTCTGTCTGTCTCTCTCTCTCTCTCTTTCTCTCTCTCTCTCTCTTTTAATAATATAATGGCATTTTCATAATTACGTAATGACATTTTAGTAATATTTGAAAGAAAAGTTAATGAAGAAGTGATCAGATGGAAGATCTTCTTCCGTCCGAGATTTTTTTTTCAATGGCAATTTCGTAATTAAGTAATGGCATTTTAGTATTATTTGAATGCCATTTTCGTAAATTGTTGAGAAAAAAATCTGAATAAGTTGGCGGACAAAAGATGATCTTCCATCCTACCATATTAAAAAATATAAAAATAAAGCGACGGACCATCATCCTCCGTTTGCTATATACAGCAAATGCTAAAGCGAATTGCTATCTTTAGCAGACTACTGTACATTCATATTCTAAATTTTGGGTTTTTAGCCAACGATAGTGGAGACTTTTTTCAATCCTATTGCTAAATTTTGGGGTTTTAGCAAACGATAGTGGATGCCCTAAGGACAAGGATATCTAAAGAAGAATGAAAATCTGCTATTCAATTCTCGCACTTGGAAGTCGACTGAAGCTATAAACAAATCAATCCTCAAATGATACTCCAATGTGATAGAATTTTGATTTCTTCTATGGGGGGACCTCGCCCATTAGAGCAAAGATAGGATAAATTCGGGAACATATATATTATTCCGTTCACAAAACGATAGAACTAGGGCTAGTAAAGACTCCCAACCAACATCTCTCATCTTCTGAAGAAGTGATTTGCATGTAGTAACCAAATCTACAGCATTTAGGATATCTTGAGTTTGTAGTTGTAATACTTGAGAAAGAATATTTGTTATTCTCTTCCATTAGATGCAATAAAAGAATAAACTCAAACGTTCTCATCATCTTCATAGCAATTGCCGCATCACCACGCATTTCATAATCTCTTCCTTCATCTCATGTGCTTGGACGTAATCCTAGATTACGTACCAGAGAAGATGCATCCATTTTCTCAGGATCAATTAATCTTGGACGCTTGGAGCTTGAGAGATCAATTTCATCCCTCATTTTACTGGTACTAGTTTGTTGATCCTCATTTGCAAAAGGTAATTGTTCAACATCCAACAATACTTCTTCAACGATTAGTGGTACTTCTTCGACAATTGGAATAAGAGATGATTCACTACTACTAACGGCTCTATCTCTTTTCCCAAAAAAGAAATCAAGACTTCTTTTTTGTTTGCTCATATTATCTACAATGTGTAACAATAAAATATTATTAATCCATACATAATATTTAAATAATGTGATTCCTCATTCACAATAATCACAACTCACAAGTGATACCACAATACATTAACAGTTGTTTCTAATTAACTCTCTATTATGGTCTAATTTCTAATTAATTGTTGCAACATAGAACCCTTTGACACGAAAATTTAGAAATTCAATGAATCAATTGTTACGGCTCTACCTCATTCACAAATAAATTCAATGAATAAAGCCTTGCAACATTGAACCCAGTTAAACCCTAAATCACTCACTGTCACTTTCCCTATAAAATTAAGTCCTAAATCAAACCTACAAAAAATAAGCGTCAAATTAAACCTATAATAATAAAATTACTTTAAAAATACCAAAACTCTAACTTGAAATTTCAATAGATTAACCTTTCTACTTATAAATATATCTCTATACCCAAAAGTCATACTTCAATAAAGAGAAATAAGAATTTAAAAATTAAAAAGTTACCTTAAGTATGGTTGAGACTTGAGAGAATGAGATGAGAGAGTGAGAGATCCTTAAGCTTCTAAGATTCCAAGAACAAATCTCTAATTGAACTTACTAGGGTTTGGATTGATTTAAGAGGAAGGAGGGAAGCTTAACCTGGGGTAGGATGAAGCCAGAAAGGGAATGAAAAGAAATTGGGAATTGAGGGGTGCGGGTTTCAATGGGTCATGTGTATCCTAAGCCTTTCTTCATCTATATAAGGAGAAGCCATGTGTTGGTGTTAAGGCATAAGGTTTCTTAGTAAGAATAAAAGAAAGAGTGTATGTATGTGTGATAGTATCTAATAAATTAATAAAATCCTTCCTCCTTTTATGTACTATCTCTACTTCCATTGATTTTTCTGCATCCGCTATCAAACTGGTATCAGAGCTTATTCAAGAAAATGGCCAAACATACTGTCCATCCATTCTAAGAATATTAAATTATGATAGCACTTGGATATGAAGAGCACAACTCACATAAGTATTTCACATTTCACATCAATCGATCCTAAGAATTTTAAATTATGATAGCACTTGGAGATGAAGAGCACAACTCACATTGTCACGCCCCGCTTTTCAAAATACAGGAATACGAGCAAGTGACATGGCCCAGCAAATGATTTTAACATCATCCATAAGCTATACCAGTCTTAACTCAACAACATAAAAAGTAATAATCACAACCACGCAGAAAACATAATCACATAAGCGAGAATAAAATTCAATAACCAACTCTGGGATACAAGAACTTACCAATAGTTCGAGAATATGCAATGCGGTAACAGTTCGACGAGTTCCTTTCGGTTACACATCACTGTACCTGTATAACATAACTCAAAAGAAAGAGGAAGAGAATCCGTTAGAGCAAGCTTCGGGCAACAAGTAGTAGGTTGTAATAAAATAGGAAATAAAGAACTATATAACAAGAACAGAAATTGGAACGATATTGGAGTCAATAAATGATAAACGGTAGAAAAATCAAATGTTGATAATCAATAAATTCAGAAATTGGGAATCAATATTTAATAACCAGTATTCAGTTTTAGTGTCAATGTTCAATGTTCATTTATGTCTATAAGTCTATTATTCATTTTAATCATAACTAATGCACGTACTACTGCATCCCATACTACAGGTTCCATGCATACAATCAATTTCATTAAGACTAAGGTGGTAAATTCTATAGATCATGTACTCGGTAACAATATTCAATAATGACCGATGACCGAATCAATCGAGATACTGTAGTCAGTAATCTACAATTTAAACAATGACCGATATGACCGATAGACCGATAGACCGATAAATAGGAAAACACGGGCCTCTCCTCCGAGTATAGTCACTATGTCATCAACTACCCTAGTCAACCATTAACCCCGGCTCGATTAACATTTTATTAACAGTCATTTATGAACATGCATGTGATCAATGTGGACGATGATATCCATACTCATGCAATAGGTACGATCGATGAGACCAATAGCACTAGTACAATTTCAAGATGATATCAAGACTATACAACACATGAATATACGTGATACAATTCATTAAATATGGAAAACACGGGTTTATATGCAAAACATGATAATATATGGACTAAGTGTATTATGATTTCTATGTGCAAGATTTTAAGTTATTGTGTCAGGAACCGAGTCGAAACCTCAGTACGAATTCGGGCGATGACAAGACAGTATATTTGAAAGTTCCATAATACAAATAGCTTACGGTTCAAGTTTTATTTCAATAGCAATGGCACGATGATACAACTATGAATCAACAGCATTATACAATAAAGAAACAACGAAGTTCAATTAAATGTGATATTCAATTTGATTACTACTTGTCGGATTTCAAGAAGTGTTTTCTTGAACTAGAAACAATAAAAAAATAAGTTCAATAGATGCTTTCCTGAAGGAGACAATTCGAGTAAATGGAATAACAGGATTAGAATCCTGGCAGCAACGGCGACGATCACGATCGAGTACGGGTCTTGATGATGATCGACGATCAAGGGTGATCGGACGGTTGAGATTCGATGATCAAGAATCAACAACAAACATCAAATCGGATCCCCAACAAAACACCAAACACAGATCCCAATCCCCCACACCAACACAGCAAACACAGCAATCAAATCCCACCCTACTCCAACGCAGCAAACACCCATCAACTCCAATCGGATCCCTTACACTCCACAATAGCAAACACCAGATCAGACCACTCTCTGTGCTTCTTCCCCACTTCGACAGAGAGAGAAGGAGACAACGGGAGAGACTTCGGCAACCGGGCGTGGGCGGCACGACTGGAGGTCACGATTGGCAACGACAACAGGAGGTCGCTGAGGTGGTCGCAACGGCGGGATGTGGCACACAGGTCTCGAGCGGCAATGGGTGCTCTGTTTTTGCGATGAAACAGAGGAGGATGAGAAGGCAGGGTTGCTCGGGGCTCTGGACGACGATAAGGGCAAGGGGGTTCTGTAGAGGATGCGGGGGGAGGTTCATGGTGGTCAACGAGGGATAGCGGCGACTGGCGATGGGTTCGGTGAGAACCCAGAGGAAGAAGAGGATGGCGGTGGTGGGTTCTTCGGGTGGTGTATAGGGATGAAGATGACCGGGGGCTCGAGCGGCGCTCGAGGGTGGAAGACGATGGGTTTCAATGGCGAGGTGAGTTGAGGAAGACGACGAGATGGTTAGAGGATGATAATGGCAGCGGGATGGTGGAATGTTGGAGGGTGGAGGAGGATAGGGACGATTGGGATGGCACAGTGGATGGCTTGATGAAGGTGAGGATATGGGTTACGAAGAATGGGAGGTAGGAGATGGGGTGCACACAGGGGAAGGGAGAGATGAGCGGGAGTTGGGAGATCGGGGATGAAACAGGAGGTAGGGGAAAGGTGAATAGCGGCGGGTTTAAACAGTAGGTAGGGTTATTAGGTTAGGGTTAGGTTAGGTTTGTATTTATAGGGTATTAGGATGGGTTTGGGTAATGGGTATGGATCCAATAAGAAATGGGTGTTGGTTTTGGGTTTAAAAATCCAATAGGGAAACAATTAGGATTATAGGGTTTATAAAACACATATACATATATACATGTACATTAAATCAAATAATGAATACGTATAAAATAAAGTTGTTTGGCTTAAAATAAAATAATAATAATAATAATAATAATAATAATAATAATAATAATAATAATAATAATAATAATAATAACAACAATAACAATAAAAATAATGACACTGCAAAATAATAATACTAACAAAAGTAATACGGGTAATAATAATAATAGTAAAGTATTAACAATAATACTGATAGCAATAATAATAAAATGATAATAATAACAATAATAATAATAATAATAATAATAATAATAATAATAATAATAATAACAATAATCATAATAATAATTATGATGATGATAGTAGTAGCAATATTAACTATAGATTATATAAAATAAGAATTGGGTTTAACACATTTATCAAAATAATCCAACTAGTAAGAATAATTTGATTTGGGCTAAAATGTAAATATTCGATCAACTAGGAATCGAAAACAAGTTCAAATATACTATTATTCGAATAAATAAAATTTTCGATTAGAAAAAATTTTAATAGGAAATCCAAAATGAATTTAACACAACTAATTTATAATTAATCGAAATACAGAAAATTATTCAGGAAATATGTATTTACGAGAATGGGGGTTACACACATAAACAATTAAAGTTTTACTAAACGGCCTAATAAACAAGTCTAAGAACAAGTGTTTATTTTTATAGCTAGGAACTTACTAGGGTCTGGATTGATTTAAGAGGAAGGAGGGAAGCTTAACCTCGGGTAGGATGAAGCCAGAAAGGGAATGAGAAGAAATTGGGAATTGAGGGGTGCAGGTTTTAATGAGTCATGGGTGTTATAATTTGTTCTTCTTCTAAATTACTGAGTCAGTGGTCAAAGTGGGATTGTATGGGTTGGGTTGGGGGGGGGGGGGGGGGGGGGGGGGGGGGGTGGGGGGCTTGCAAATAAAAATTTGGGCCTATAAAAAGGGTCTTTTACAATTTTTTAAGGGTCCCATTTGTCCCTCCTAGCTTACCTCTGCTTCTGCACCTGATGACAAACCCTTGTATGAAACGATCAAAAAAAATAAATAATGAAAAAGACAAACCTTTATAAGAATAGAGTCAGAGAGACTTTCATATCATGTTAGATTTATAAGAAAAGTAAAAATAATTGTTATTGATGGATTTCTAATTCTTAATGAATGCTAGAGCTCAAGGCCAATTTATTAAAGTTGAAAGTTCATATAAATGAAGAGACTTATACGAGAAGAAAATACTTATTTAAAAAGAAAATAGAAAAGATGAAATAAATAAGAGGTATAAAAGAAAAAATAATACCGAAAATATTTTCTATATGTAGAAGCATTAATATATGTTAACAAAATTAACCACGAATTATGTGAAGAGTCAGAAATTGATTTATGCACGAACTATCATCAAAGATAAAAGGTGATGAAATCGATCGAAGAGATTATGAGCAACACATATTTCCTTCATGAGTAAGACTGACCAGGGCACGTCAATGTTATGTAAAAAAGGAAATAAGAAAACTATAGCATGTTGACTCCTAGTTTGGTGTGCACTAAACGTGTCTATAAATACTAATAAGTTTAAGTTGAGTTATTCAGATTTTCAGGATCAAATAATATCAATAAGATATTGAAGTGAGATTCAAGAACAGGCAAAGAAGAAAAGTAATAAAGAAAGATTGCAAAATCAAGCAAAAGAAGAAGTTATTCAAAAAGAGCACATGTTGATTAGTGCCCAAGAAAGCTATCAAGATCAGTTGTTGCTATTCCATATTTGTGAGATTTTATCTGTATTTGATTGATTGTGATTGATTAGTATATGGTAAGAATATAAAGTGGATTCGTCATGAACAGCATGATTACGGTCGACATCACTTCATGTCGGTCGACCGCACCACAGTCGACTGCACATTATAGCAATATAATGAAACAGTCGACCATTTATCTTTCAACTTTTCATTTAAAGATGAACGGTCGACTGTCCCTTAATTGTGGTCAACCGTAACTTGCACTGTTCACCTTTTTGGAATGTATCATTTCTATTTTTGATAGATACACTTCCCAATCTATATATTTGGATGAACCCACTGTGTATTCTTCACCTATTAATTTGGAAAAAATCTTCTGAACTAATCAATTCAACACTCAATCCGAGTGTGTATGATAATTATTTGTTTTCTTCAGTCAGGATCATTAAAGATCTTGAGTTTTTCTTTTCTTCCACTTCGGTGAGATTGAAGGGACTTGTGTTAGAAGTCCTATGGGAGTAATAGGTCTCTCGGCCTGAATCTGAGAATCATTGTACAAGAGTTTGAGTATAGTGGAATACTTGTGGTGGAGAATTGCTACTAGTAGGTGGTGTGGATTAGACCTGCGGGTCGAACCACGTTTTATCGCTGCGTCACTTGTGCTTGTTGTATTTGCATTTCTTATCTCTTCTCATTTACTTTGCAACTCAGTTTTAATTTTTCTTTAATTTTTTAATTCCGCACAATCATCTTATTCACCTTGTAGCGCCCCGAATTTCTAGATGAATAGCATAGAAAATACGTGGCACATTCCCAGTGATCCACTTCAATATAACAATAAACACAACCAAATACCACTAGAATTTTCAACATTTATTACAACCAAACTTTACATATCACAGCGGAAGACTAAACAACTCAAAATTAACTCAACAGGTCTTTACACATTAACACTGAACACTTAATAGTCCATTTATCCAAAAGCTACTAGCTCATGCATCCATTTTCCAACTCTAAGCAATAACCTGCAACAAGTGAGGCTAGAGTTGAACCCTAACCCCCAAACTAAAGGGGTCAGCCATAAATGGTGTGAGTGGCATAAAAATCAAACAACAACATAAATAACTTAAATCGAAATATCCAACAGGTAATAACCAAAGTACCAAATAGAACAACAGGTGATGCCAAAACCAAATATCAAATGAGGAAACAGAAAATCCGAATGCATAAAGATGAGTCAATAAAACACAAATGCTATATGCTGACAACGATGACTACTAAGAGATGAAGATAAACTATGATAATTTGCCCATGCTTGATCATTCAGGAGATAGATCCCACATCTCAGGTATTGCCCTGGATAATTCAGGAGATCTTCCCACATCTAAACACAGTCTCATCATCACAAGAATACCACAAAAGCGTCGCCTCGACCTTGATAATTCAGGAGTTCAATCCCACATCTCAAGATAATTACTTGGATAATTCAGGAGATATACCTCACATCTCAGGTTAACTACCTGGATAATTCAGAAGATAAATCCCACATCTCAAGTTAACTACTTGGATAATTCAGGAGATTAAGTCTCACATCTAAAGCCTTACTGAGGTGCATAACTCATGTTCCCATTCGTCATGACACTACTAATGCCTGTCCTTATAAATTTGGGTTACTGAATAAAATCTCCTAGAGTAGTGTACCCCACCGGACTAAAAATATGATTAACTGAAAATTCGCCTCAATGGGCCTCAACAAATAACTCAACAAATATCTCAACACCGGTATACTAGGGTCACGTACCTCTAGAGACTCAAAAACAAATATCTGAACGAAATCCCACTAACCGAGTGGCTCAACTGAATATCTCAAAATCATATTCTTAAAGAATATCTCACAATCAAATACTGAACAAATATCTCAAAATCAAATACTGAACAAATATCAAAAACTGAACAAAGATCTCAAATCAAACGTACAGATCCCTCAGTGCCAGTCGACTCATGCTGAGGTAAGTCGACTGTCCAGAGGACGATTCTCCAGAATTTCATAAAAATAATCTAAGGCAATATCAGTCGACTAGGGAAAGTCATCAGTCGACTGCCCCGAGACAAATCACAAAAATTCTCAAAAATATAGTCTAAGTATTTAAGTCGACTGAAAGGTTCATAGGTCGACTGTCCAGAAAGGACTAAACAAATATACAATCAGCAGACCAGTCGACTGACACAGTCTAAGTCGACTGTCCCGAACAATTCTCAAGAGACTGAAAATAATCAGTAGCGTCGTACCAGTCGACTGTACGGTAGGCCAGTCGACTGTCGGCCTACAGTTATCAAAACTAGGTCTGAATACAAAAATCAATCTGAAGATTTCCAAAGAATCATGGTTCATTATTTATCAAACAATAGTTCATACACAAGCCAAAGATAACTCTCAAGTAATCTCCAATACGATTGCATTACTCATCAATCAATTCCTCAAGTCTCAACTTCTCAAGATCTAAACCACAAATCTTCCATTAGGGTTTCTCAACAAAATTTCTTCCTCAACTCTTAATCAAATCTGATCTAAAATTCATAAGATCTAGATGTTTATCATTCGATCACAATATAATCAATTCTTAACATTCCTTCCAATATTACGATTCCATAGATCAATATTTCCTCAACAAATCTTGATAGTTTCTCATACATGGTCCAAATATCAACAAGCGTTCTCATCGTCCATATCAAATAAAAGATCCATATTATGCATACAATGAGACAAACAAAACAACATCATACCGATCTCAAACAAAGTGCAACAAAGTATCTCATCTCATTCATCAATCAAACAATCAAAACAAACAAGCAAAACAAAAACAAACCACTCACTTTGATTTGAAGAAAATCCACAAAAGAAAGCTCTCCTCCTTGCTAGATCCAAAAGTCTCTTCTTGCTCCTCAAACAAATCCCAAAAATCTGAATATTCTCTCAATGACGGCTGGGAATAAAAATCCCTTATATATGCCGGATGATTATTAGGGTTTTACCACACTTTGCAAAACAATCCTTTCAAGAACACAACTTTCATATATATCCATTATTCTTGTAAATTCAATAAAACTCCTTTAAATTAGGATCTAATAGAAAATATATTTCTAAACTTCAGCCAATACTGCTCAAAACGTCCAGAATACCGATTTTGCATTTCAACCCTTGAAAAATGTCAATTTTGCAAATAAGTCCTTCTTTTCTCAAAAATTGCAAATAGTATCAATTAATTTCAGAAAAATCTGGAAAAATACTACATAAATCCTAAATAATAAATAATGATTTTTCATAAAGAAATCTTAATTTTCAAACTTCTAAAAAGTCATTTGCACGTGTTTTGCACGTGTACAAAAGATAGATTTCTTAGAAAATATTAATTAAATCTCCAAAAATCATTTAAATTCATTTTCAAATAATTAAGATAATATTTGAAAATATGGGGTTCTACACACCTCCCCAGGATGATTTACATAGCAGAGATCAATTTCTCCAGAAGTTGAAAAATCAGAAAATAAAAATCAGGGTACCAATAAACTATAGTTAACTCATCTCCTCTCAACTTAAAATTGTCATTTACAAAACTTGCAGTTCGTTGTTCATTTCCTCCATCATTCCGATACTCTGGTCGTTCGGTCGACAAATTGTACATTTATTGCTACGACTCGCATGCTAAAAGAAATAAGATATGAAAGGTAAACCCTAATTTCCTTAGAGGTGTATGTAATCACTAGTCAACAACCACTTGTAGGAGATCAAATGGCAACAAAGGTCGAGCATTTCGTAGCTCAAAGAGGGAGATGCGAATACGGCCTACTTCCACCGAGTGGCAAGCGCAAGACGTAGAACCAATCTAGTCTTGTCAATACAGACGGAAACAGGAACATCGCAAGACGAAAATGTGATTTTCAAAACCTTTCAAGATTACTACAAGGGCCTCTTTGAAAAGAAGAATAACTTCAAGATCCCACTTAGGGACGATTTCTGGCAGGGCTGCCAGAGCGAGTTAGCTCATTCGCTGTCCACATTGGAAGCACCTTTTTCGGAATCGGAAGTGGAAAAGGCCATCAATCAAATGGGAGCAGACAGGTCGCCTGGGCCAGACGGCTTCCCAATGATGTTTTTCCAAGTTTTTTGGAAAGAAATAAAAGGGGACATTATGGCACTGATGGATGAATTCTTCCACAACAACCTCAGATTGGGCATGTTCAACTTTGCGGAAGTAGTTGTAATACCTAAACGGGTGGAGTCTACGCGGGTGGGGGATTTTAGACTGATTAGCCTCATAAACTGTTCGGTTAAGATCATCACAAAGGTTCTGGCCACCCTTCTGGGAAGCATAATGGACAGTATAATTAGCAACACTCAGACTGGTTTTATCAAGGGTAGATGTATTCTGGACTATGTGGCCACCGCAGAACAAGTTATCCACCACTGCCATACGGGTCAGTCTAAGAATTTCCTCCTCAAACTGGACTTTGAGAAAGTGTATGACTCCGTCGACTGGGATTGCCTACTAGAAGCTCTCAGAAGGAGAGGCTTTGGGGTTAAATATATTAGATGGATCAAACAATGTTTATATACTAGTAAAACGACAATCTCGGTTAATGGGCGGCCGGGTCTACCGTTTTCTTGCAAGAAGGGACTCCGGCAGTGGGATCCGCTGTCACCTCTTCTATTCACTATTGTAGCGGACGTACTGAGGGGCATGCTAGATAACTGTCGGAGAAAAGGTTGGATAAAGCCCGCGGCTAGCAGCACCTCTAACCAGGGATGCACGATTCTTCAGTATGCTAATGACACCCTACTTTTCGGTAACGGGAACAGGTCAGAAACAGTCTGCTTTAAAGGGGCCCTCCACTGTTTTGAAGCCTGGTCAGGTTTCAGGATTAATTTTCACAAGAGTGCTTTGATTCCAATTGCACTTTCCGATGTAGAAGCACAGGACCATGCTACCATACTAAATTGTATGACAGACGAGTTTCTAATCAAGTATTTAGGGCTCCCGCTCAGACCAGGGAAGCTTACTAAGACGGACTGGCTACCTATCATAGACAGGGTGGAGGACAGATTGTCTGGATGGAAAGGAAAATCGCTCTCCCTCAGGGGCAAAATGGTACTTATCAACTCAGTGTTGTCTAATCTGTTTATTTACTACATGTCATTTTTTGAGCTGCCTAAATGGGTTATCCAAAGGATTGACCGAATCCGAAAGCGATTTCTCTGGAAAGGGGCGGACTCGAATAGAGGGGGATACCACTTGATCAAGTGGGGTATTGCATGCATGAAGAAGAAACATGGTGGGCTAGGCATCATCGACTTAAGGGATATGAACCTTGCCCTACTGGGAAAATGGTGGTGGAAGGTCTTCCACCACAGCGGGGAAGGATGGCAAGACTTCATTCAACCATACCTTTGGGGGAAAGGTACGAGAAATTTAGGCTTCCGGGTAGGGTCTAAAGTTTCTCGCTTCTGGAAAGGGATTACCAAAGCAAGCGAGCCTTTCAACTCAGCAGTTATATCGACTATTGGTAATGGACGGTCCACCAGATTCTGGTGGGACAAATGGTGTGGTTCCCATACCCTTAAAGAGACTTTCCCAGATTTATATGAGAAAACGACTCGACCGAATGTATCTATGGCCGAGACATGGAAAAAGGGCAATTGGAAACCGTCTTTTCGAGGACCTCTTAGCCCACGATTACATCAGCGACTGACTGAACTGCAAACACACATTACACGGAACAGGACGATGTGTGCTCAAGGCCCAGATCAGATGCACTGGGAACTAGAGACCAAGGGAGCTTTCACTGTTAGGTCGCTGTATCAGCGCATTCACTATCGAGGATGTAGACCCAGTTGGGCACAGGTATTATGGAAAGCCAAAACACCCCTTAAAGTCAGGGTTTTTCTCTGGTTAGTGCTCAATAATACAATTCTCATCAGAGAGAACCTTGCCAAAAGACAACCCCAGATAGCGACTAACTGTGGATTCTGTAACATACATATGGAGAATCTGAATCACCTTTTCATTCACTGTCAAAGGAGTAAGGCAACTGTGGTAGAGGTATTACGGGCCTTAGGGACATGTGACTACCCTTGCGAATAAGAGTATTTGTGTGTTGGCCCCAAATTTGCCTCGATTCGCCACGAAATGAAGGATGCTTGGTACATAGCCATTGCGGCCACTACTTGGGTGTTATGGCTAGATAGAAATAATTTCTTTTTTCGTGCTTCATGTAATAATATTTCTGATAACCATACTCATATCATACATCTTATTTTCTTTTGGGCCACAGCTGCTGCCACAGGAGCACGAGGGAGGATTGCCATGGTCTTTCAGGTGGAGGAATTTGATGATGAGGAGGTCGAGTTTGGACCGACACTGGACTGAGGGGTGGGCGCCCTCCATACTCACATGGTTGTAGGACTTGAACATGACACACTTGGAGATCCACAGTCCGCAACTACTTCTACTTTGTATTTTGTTTCGATCTATTGTACCTATGGTTGTACTTTTGTATGTGTGGTTAGACCCACCCTCCAGAGTATTGTTGGGGAGTTATGTTTTATTTTCTGCACTTTACTTTTGTATTTTCCCCGGTACGTCGAGGTTATTTTATTAATCTCTTATTAATGAAACATGGTGTTATTATTTTACTTTTAACCTCAAAAAAAAAAAAAAAACAACCACTTGTAGCAAGGAAGCCACATCAATCCCCACCGCTGACTAAAATAATACACACCACATTTCTTTTATGCATCTCCATAAAACAACTCCCAAATCTCAATCTCAATTCAAACTGAGACGAAAAGAAAGTTCCCACATTTGGAATTTGGTCCAGTTCAAGTCCTACAAAAACATTGGGCCCGAATTCAGCGGCTAGCCCACGGTTCCCCCCAAAACTTGCGACTCGCGACCAGTTCCACTCTTTAAATAGCCCCCCTTCATCTGTCTTTTTCCCATTCCTCATTCTCTCCATTTCTATCTTGCCCAACAAACCAAACGCTTTGCAAGATGTCGTGCTACCGTGGGAAATACGCTGGTAATGATCCGATCCCTTCCCAACTTATTTTCTATCTTGTGTATTTAAGTCATGATGGGTTCTCTTGGTTTCATCTTTTGGGGTGGTATTAGATCTGGGTTTTGATTGGTTTGGGGTTTGGGTTGAAACTGTATCTGGGTTTGAAGTTTTTGGCTGTTTGGGATGTTGGGTTGTGATGGGTGTGTTTAGATCTTGAATACGATGTGTTTTTTTTAGATGGATCTCTTAGATCTGTATCAAAGAAGTGAAAAATGAATCACCCATGTTGTCATGTTGAACATCTTTTCATCATCTTAATGTTATATGTATTTGATAACTTTCTGATTGATGATTGAGGGTCTTAGTTTAGGGTAATCAGTTTTGTTTCTTGTGTACATAGCCCTTTTCATTATGGATCTGTAATTTGTTGTTGTACAAGTACTTTAAACATTCTGATATAGTTGATCTTCCTTATCATGTAAGCTTTGCGATCGAAGTAGATTGATCCAGGAAAATATAGGCACAAAATTACTAAATGACCTAGAAAGGGAAACATCTTAAGATTTTCTACTGGGACAAAGTAGTCCTATAAAATTTTTCTGTGGTATAGAAAACTAACCCGTATGACCTATTTGATCCTGCGTTACGGTTGATGCTATACATCAAAATCATACAATAAATGATCATAGATTTTATTACAAATTTTATTTTTCCGCAAAATTTATGTTATGTAATGTATCTTGTTGCATAATAATTTCTTCTTTTGATTTTTTCTCTCAGTCCTATATTATCCAATATATTTGTCATAGTTCCTCCATTATATGCTTTTGTTACGAATTCTTGTTTTGTTAGGCGGCTTTGCAGTTATGCTTAGTTTTTGTTAGCTAGGTCTTCACATTGATGGTTTCAACATATTTCTAAAGGTTTCTGATTTATCTTGTAT